>JAFEMH010006076.1:55000-136676 GCA_022495995.1 Adenophora triphylla var. japonica
TCATTGATGTTATGTTTACGCCTCGTCGATTAAATTATGCATGTTTAATTACCTGCATATGAAATGCCTTGTTTAACCCTACTGCAGAATGTTTGAAGATTTAGCTCGGGATTTATCTCCGTAACTCATCGCAACTAGGACAGAAAGAGAATTTCCAAACCGGCTAAGGAAATATGTAAATATTTCGTTTCATTCAAATTTATTCTATACACTTCTTTAAACATTCAATCTTAAAATTGTATTAAATTGGTTACAATATTGTCTTATAGATAGCCGAACATCCGGTGATGCCAAAGTCGCGTGGTTAAGACATTTAGCATCATCTCCGTACTTGAACGTTCATTTATACAACGGTTATTTCGTGAATGGCTATGTGTTTCATACCAAAGCTTACGGGGCTCTAAATTGACGTGGAATAGCGGTGTGAAGCTTATAGGGAATGATTATTATGGCGTCTGAAAGAAGTAGTCGAGGTGGAGTATTTCGGTAGAAACAAAGTGTTGTCTTGTTCAATTGTGATTGGCGGGATGTCGTGCGAGGTGTTAAGAAGCACTCCCATATTTGACCTCGTCGATGTAAAGGACTCGTCCGGACATAATGGCGACGACGTCTTCATCTTAGCATCTCAAGCACAACAGTATACATGACTCCCTACCCTCGTCCGCGACCCGACGGATTGTGGGTCGTTTGGATGACCAAGGCTAGGAGCATGATTGACAACCTACCCTCGTCGACAACTACAGAGTCGTCATTAGAAACACCCTATCAAGAGGATGAAATGCCGGTGCCACCTAACGTTTCATCGCCTAATCATCCATTAGATGATGTCACTCATATTCCTCAAAATGTTGATGAACCCGAGGAGGATATCTTACCAAATGAATTTGCCAACTCCCCGCCTCGTTCAGTCATCTCGCGCACATTGATATTGATGAATCGTAGGAAGAGGAAGAGGAAGAGGAAGAGGAAGAGGAAGAGGAAGAGGAAGAGGAAGAGGAACCGAGTTTGATTCATCGAGTCCGAAGACGAAGATGAAGAACTCGAGTTTTGTAGTAATTCAGAGTCCAGTGATGATGATGGGGACGAAGATTAATAATAGTTTAAAGTTTAAAATTGTATTGTGAATGCTTTAGATTATTAGAACTTTAAAGTTTTATATGTATTGTGAATGCTTTAGATTATTAGAACTTTAAAGTTTCATATGTATTGTGAATACTTTAGATTATTTTTAATATCCGTCGTTTTATATATATTGTGAATGCTTTAGATTATTAGAACTTTAAAGTTTTATATGTATTGTGAATGCTTTATATTATTAATAGTTTAAAGTTTTATATGTATTGTGAATGCTTTAGATTATTAGAACTTTAAAGTTTTAGATGTATTGTGAATATATTGTTTCCTATTGTTAAAGTTGTATATTTTAATATTTTTACCGTAATACGTATATGAGTTCTAGTAGAAAGGGCAAGTGGTAAGAGGACCAAGCCCATTTACACTTTGATTATCGGGACGCAACCGTCCCGATCCGGTAGCGATGATGTTGACCCCTCACACAAGAGTACTAGCTCCACCTCTCGGGGCCGGTACTGCACTACCGTCGATTCCCGAGGAGGATATATGTCGAGGATCTCATCACTTTATGACCGATAAGTAACTCTTCATTAATTTGATATAAGTTGGTTCCTTTTTGCTTTATATATAATTCATTATTTAAGTTAAAATGTTATTGTATAAATATACTTGGCAGGTTTGTAGGTGGATACCCCACCCTGTGGACTAAGATCGGGCAATACCGGCGGTCTCGAAAAATGACCGAGTTTTGGCCCAACTGGAAAAAATTGCCACAGAGGCGTAAGGACGATGCGTGGGATGAGTTTAAGGTAATGTGTTAATGGTTTTTATTTAAAACTTAAATGTTAGTTTGTTATTAAAATGTTATAATTAATAATGATTATACTCTTTTAGTTTTGTAATGTTATCATTATATGTTGTAAGGCTAAATATTATTGGGCGCCGTAGATCGCCGAGGCGACGGCTAGATATGTTTTCGATCAAAGGTGCTCACAAGCTATTTACGGATTTTATTTGTAACATATTTATCTATCCTTAATTAGTTTAATTAACAATGATTATACTCTTTTAATTTTATAATGTCATCATTATATGTTTACGAGATATTCATATATTTTATAGGTACCACGAAGAAAAATTATTATACTACTCGGCTCGCGAGGCGGGAGAAGCAACCCTTTCGGTCCTAGCTTTTATGACCGATGAGGTGTTTGGTCAATTTTGCGAATATTGGGGTCGCTGCGGCGAAGGCTATATCCGAACAGGCCAAGGCCAATAGAGCAGCTCCTGGGGTCGGCGGCGTTGCATACCGGGGACGCTCACGATCGCCGAGCATCACGACCGCATGGTATGTATGTTAATTTAAATGTAGTAGTGTATGGATGCTTTTAAATAGGTTTATGTACGTATGTTAGCCGGGAGCCAATGTTGATGCTATGAAATCCATAGTTTTAGTGTAAATGTAGTGTATGACATGCTTTTAAATCGGTTTAAATGTTGCATTTATATATACAATTTCAAAGTAATAATCTCGCTTATTTTATTTATAGGAAAGGGAGTATGGTCCGAATATCACTTTTGTGGATGTTTACGCTAGCACCCATATTCGGAATTCTACGGCGCCCCGATCAACCTCCGCAATGGGTTGACGATCGATCTGCTGCGCCTTTGTAAGTAAAACTACCATTAAATGACTTGATTTTGAATATGTAAATTTATTTATGTACCTTACATTGTGTATATGATTATAATTGTTTGTTTTATTTTTCAGCCGCATATCAAGCCGCCAGTTGTTCCCGAAGGAACGCCTCCCGGCGAGCCCGTCCCCTTCGTGCACGATGTTTGGCGAGGAGGTCACCTCTCGTGGACATCCAAGGAGAGGAGCCCGAGTGTTAGGGATGGGGATTACGGGCGGCAATGCCTGTCGACGTCGACCGGCCGTCGGCGAAATGTAGCCCAAACCCCACGTTTCATGATCCGAGGGTCGACACTCTGGAGGCTGCGTTGCTGAGGAGGAGAAACGCGAGCGGGCAAAGCTTGCGGATGCTTTGGCGGTTGAGACGCGGATGCGGGAGGAGAACGATCGACGTCATGCAGATTCGTAGACGGCATGCGAGACTCAAAGACAATTGGCGCCGTTGATGGCTCATCTCGGCCAGACTCCCGTGGTAATTTCCCGCCTCCCCGAGGTTGATTGCGGACATTTTTAGACATTTTTGTATTAATTTATACTTGTTTGTAAACATTTGAGACATTTGGTACCCGCGGAGCCCCTCCCCGCCTCTCCCCCTCTCCCCCTCCCTCCCCCTCTCCCCCTCCCCCTCCCCCTCCCGAATTGGTACGGTGGTATTTAGTTTTTATTTGGTACGCCGATATTTGAATTTTAGTTTTTATAGTTTTAGTTTTATAAATTGAAATGTTATATCAGTACAAAAAATTTTGGTTTATTGATATTTTAAATTATTTTTTATAAATTTATTTCAGAATCAGCGACGGAAATTTCCGTCGCTGAAATTAATCTTTGAAATAAAAATTAATTAAATAAATTAATTTCTGACGGAATTTCCGCCGCTATAATCATTTAATTTTTATTTAATTTTTAATTTCGGCGGAAATTTCCGTCGCTGTAATAAAATTTAAATTAAAATTAAATAATTTCAATGACGGTAATTTCCGCCGCTGAAATAATTTAATTTTAATTTAACTTTTATTACAATGACGGAAATTTCCGCCGCCGAAATTAATTTAATTAAATTAATTTTTATTACAATGACGGAAATTTCCGCCGCCGAAATGAAAATTTAATTAAATTAAATTAATATAGCAATGAATTTTCCGTTGCTGAAACCATTAATTCACCGGCGGAATTAATTTCCGTCGGTAAAATAAAAAAATAGCGGCGGAAATTGACCCGTCGGAGCACTGCGACGAGCTGGTAGCGGCGGACCACCGACGGAATTTTTCCGTCGGTGATTTATTTTAGCGACGGAAATATAATTTTAGCGGCGGAAATTTCCGTCGCTAAATGACCTTTTTCTGGTAGTGCATGTCTCCATTCCGAGTCTCCGCGTCTTCTGAGACACCAGTCCACTAGACTCCAATCTCCCAGGCTCCAGCCTCTAGACTTCAAGCCGATCTTGCGAGCTCCGAACTCCGGCCATAAATATATACTCAAGCAATCTACTATCAAAATCGTACTCCTCACTCCGACCATAAATAATCATCGCTCGGAGTAGGGGGCTACTGATGAACCCTGACTTTTATATATATTTATACATACACAAATACACCGTTCCATACAGTCAAATATATCACATATATACATATATCAAATATATACGTTGGGACCGTCACAAAGTGACACCTATACATTTTGTCCCCTATAAATACTATAAACTCCTAAAAGGCAAAGGTAAGCTCTCATTTTCCTCACACACACGAACACTCTCTCTCTCTCTAGAATATTCTTCCTAGAGAGTTCATACACACAGTTTATACACATAAACACCATCGACTGATTCTTAAGCCCGAGGGTTATATTCAAGATAACCGCTTCCATCCTACTGTAATATCTTTATTTCTAAATTTTACTGGAAATTGAAAAATGAAAGCGTTTGATACTTATTTCCATTTTAAGTGATGATGGAGCATTTCTTTCTTGTTTAGTCAATTTTAGAAATGAACTTACACGGTTTATAAGGCATACACGCAAGAAGATTATAGGATGGATAGGAAGGAGAATTGTTTTGACAAAATAAAATAATTATAAAACTATACTCCATGCAAGAACATCATACTCTATTTTAAAAAAAACTAGCACATGTCCGTGTCCAAAGTTACGTAATTTTTTTTTTAATTTTTTTTTAAGGGCAAAATGGGAAAGAAACAAAATAGTGAGGGCAAAATGAGAATTTCGACAATTGAAACTGTTCATTCCACTGTTCACAATGGGGGTCTCATTTATACTATATATAATTAATTTATATAAAATATTGGCCAAATTTAAATCAAAATCATGACAAAATCAAATAAAATACTCCCTCCGTCCCGGTAGAAGCGTCACCCTTTTAGGGGTGGCGCGCAAATTAAGGAAAAGTGTGGGAAGAAAAAATATTGTGAGTGTAATTTGAAAATAGGAGAGAAAATTAGTGGAGGAAATAGTAAATTTAAAAAGTGTTGTGAGTGTAGAGGAGAGAGAATTAGTGGAGGGAATAGTGGATAGGGTAATAGAATATTATTAAATATTTCCTTTTTAGGAAAGGGTGACGCTTTAAACGGGACACCATTTTGGGTAAAAAGTGACGCTTCGGCCGGGACGGAGGGAGTATACTCTCTCTGTCCCACTATAACCTTTTCAGTTAATGTTTGTACAAAAAAAAAAAGTGTAGTGTATTAGGTGGTGTTAATATAAAAAGTGAGATATGAGAGAGAAAGTGAGATAAGAAATAAAAATTGAATTATTTTTGTGAGTATGACATTTGAGTCCCATTAATATAAAAGCAATAAAATATTTTTTTAAGAAATGTGTAGTTTCTAATTAGACGGAGGAGATAGTATATTAATTAGGGGTGTGCTCGGTCCGGTTTGGTTCGAATTTAGGTTAAAATCGAAACCGAATCGAAAGATATCAGTTTTTGTATTTTAAAACCATTAAGCTTCGGTTTTATTCGATTTCGGTTTTATTCGATTTCGATTTGGTGTCGGTTTGGTTCGGTGTCGTTCGGTTTCAACAAGATGAGAAGAACATATATATATTGATGATTGGATTATGATAGTTACATTCAGCAAGATGAAATTTATTAATCCCTCATTAACAAAGCAAGAAGAGAAGATGCAATACTAAAGTACTTAAGATTTTCATGACAAATTTAAGTGTTTCACCTGCCACTACAAATTAAATTATCGTAAGCATTATTTTAACTCCAAAGCAAGATGAGAAGATGAAATTTATATATATATATATTAAAATGATACGTCGTTTTAATAATATCGGTTCGGTTCGATTTTATCGGCTCGGTTTTTCATTTGAAACCAAAATCAAAATCGAAAGTTTCGATTTTTAAATGGTTAAAACCATTAACATTTCAATTTTATCGATTTCAATTTTTTCGATTCAATTTTCTCAAATACAGTTTTATTTTTTCAATTTTTCAGTTTTGTTGCACACCCCTAATATTAATAGCATAGTCCAGGTCCATGTTTCATTAATGAGGGCGGTGAGATAGTATTATTGTTGAGTTGGGTCAGAATAAGAAATGGGAAAATAGGGTTGGGTCCGGACAGAACGTGAGGCTCTAGTGACAGACTAGAGAGAAGACGACACTACATGCAGCGAAAGAGACGTAGATCAAAAAATTCGGATTTTGTCGTCTCAAATTCAAATAAATGTCTTTTATATTTTTTATATTTTATTGCTGTGAGTACATATGTCAAAAAGATATTATCCTCGTCGTCTCAAAATAAATATAAAAAAAATCAATTAATTTTAATCAAGCAATTTTTTAAAAAAAAAAATTGGTCAGAGACAAAAGAGTAATATCTTTAATGAAGAGATAAAATAATTAAATTAAAAAAAAATGGAACTGTTGAATCGAACTGTACATTCCCAAATCGTAAAAACTCTGACGATGATGATCGATTTGATTTCCATGAATCACGTTATTAAATAAAGTGTTGATTTTAGACTTTCTCCTGCTCAGATAAATTCACACCATTTAATCCGTGTGAATTACTCTCCTAGTATAAACTTCACACTTTCTAAATTGACAAAGAATCTTTATTATTTCACCCACAAATTCTCTCTCCTACTTTACTTTTATACTAACAACACCAATCAAATCACTATTTCCTACCTCACTTTCTCTCTCCAACCTCACTTTTCATACTAACAACATTTTCTCCACTAACTTTTTCTTTAATTTGCGCGCAAATAATAACTGTGAACTTACTACCGGAGCGGAGGGAGTATATATATACTCCCTCCGTTCCTAAATGTTTGTCCCATTTGACTTTTCAAACATTTTAATTTAGTGATTTTGAAGCTTTAATTTTGGTTATTTTTACGAACGCTTTGAAAATTATTGATAAAATACACCGCCGTTATGTAATACTCCGTCCCTAAATGTTACAAGTTATGAAAATCTAGTGATTTTGAAGCTTTAATTTTGGAAATAAGACTAACTTTTTGGGACAAAAGAAAAGGGAAAATGAAACAAACATTTAGGGACGAAGGGAGTATATATCTAAATGATATTAGAACAATTATATATTTTTTGAAATCAGATTGCATTTTTGTCTCATCTTGAAATATCTTCATCATCATGTAATTACTACTCCCTCCGCCCCGGTAATTGCTTCACCATTTTTTCTCGACACGCAAATTAAGGGTTTAAAAAATGTTGTGAGTGTAATAGTAAAATAGGAGAGAGAATGAGTGAAGGAAATAGTAAATTTGAAAAATATTGTGAGTGTAATAGTGAAATAGGAGAGATGTAGAATTTTGATTTGGGTAAAAATCTGTTCTTGTTATTCTTCTCACCAAAGGAGGATATATAAATAATACAAGAGTTTTGGAAAAAGAAAAATACTAAGGAAAGAAAATACTGCAGAGAAAAGGAAACACAATCCTTTCTCAAAACAACTTCTATGCTAAAACAAAGATTCACGAAATTAGGAAACTGTTGGGAAGTGGGAGCAGACGCTCCCCCACAATGGGAGCGGACGCTCCCCAATTCCAGAGACTTGAAACGGTAATTGGCCTATTGGGAGCAGGCGCTCCCCATCCTTGGGAGCGGACGCTCCCAAAGTCAGTAGCTGGCGTCACACCCTCCCTCAAGTTGGAGCGTGCGGATTGAGAAGGCCCAACTTGCTAAGTAAAAGATCAAACAGCTGTTTCTCGAGAGCTTTAGTAAAGATATCGGCCAACTGTGTCTTGGTAGGAATGTAAGAAGGAGAGATAAGGCCATTGGAGATGGCGTCACGAACGAAATGGCAATCAACCTCAATGTGCTTCGTCCGTTCATGATAAACAGGGTTCTTGGCAATGTGGAGAGCAGATTGACTGTCACAAAAGATAGGAATAGCTTTGGGATAGTGAACCCCCAAGCTCAACAACAAACCCTTTAACCACTTTAATTCACAAGTAAGAGCTGCCATGGCGCGGTATTCAGCTTCAGCAGAAGATCGAGACACGGTATGTTGTTTCTTAGTCTTCCAAGAGATGGGGGAATGGCTGAGAAAGACAAGCCAACCGGTTAGGGAACGACGGGTGACAGGACAAGCAGCCCAGTCCGAATCGCACCATCCTTGAAGAGTAAGGTCGCTGTCAGCGCGAAGAAGAATGCCTTGACCGGGAGTGCCTTTGAGATATCGAACGACCCGAAGAGCAGCATCCCAATGTTCGGTACGGGGTTCTTTCATGAACTGAGACAGTATGTGAAGAGAATAAGCAAGGTCCGGCCTAGTGACAGCCAAGTAGATGAGGCGTCCAACAAGGCGTCGATAACGTTCCGGATCATCCAAGAGAGCACCGGTAGCTACTCCAAGCTTATGGTTTGGCTCAATGGGGAAGCCCGAGGGCTTTGTGCCAAGCAAACCTGCCTCAGAAACAATATCCAATGTGTACTTTCGTTGGCACAGGAACAGACCAGAAGGATTACGGGCGACTTCAATGCCAAGAAAGTATTTAAGAGAATCGAGATCTTTCATCTTGAAGCACTCACACAAGTACTTCTTGAAGGCCTATAATGCAGCGGAATCGTTTCCAGCAATAATGAGATCATCAACATACACAAGCACGTTCATCTGAATCGTTCCTTTTGTAAAGGTAAATAGAGAATAGTCGGAGTAGGATTGGAGGAAGCCATAAGATTTCAAAGAAGCCAATAACTTGGCGAACCAACACCGAGGAGCCTGCTTCAGACCATAAAGAGACTTATGAAGACGACACACTGTGTTGGGATTCGGTGCTTCAAACCCCGGAGGGAGTTTCATATAAACCTCCTCTGCCAGATCTCCATGCAGAAAGGCATTGTGAACATTCATCTGATGTAACTCCCAATTCTTGGAAGCAGCAATAGCAAGAAAAGCCCGAACGGTGACCATTTTGGCCACAGGAGCAAAGGTCTCTGTATAATCCACACCTTCTTTCTGATGATTGCCACGGACGACTAACCGGGACTTGAGCCTTTCAACAGTTCTCTCAAAATTATATTTGATCTTATATACCCATTGACAGCCCAGGGCACGTTTGCCAGGAGGAAGGGGAACCATAGACCATGTGCCATTTTCTTCTAAGGCACGAATTTCCTCTTGCATGGACTGTTTCCAGCCGTCATGTGCCATGGCCTCGCGAAAGGATGCCGGCTCTTTAGCTACTGTAATGGCTGCAAGAAAGGTACCATATTTTGCAGAAAAACGATCACAGTTTATATAGTGAGCTATAGGATAAGGAGTACCTGAGGAATCGATTGGAAGCGGAGAGGCGGGGGATGGACTCGTAGAAGAAGAAGCAGTGAGAGCAACATAATCGCGAAGACGAACGGAGGGAGTTTTCTGTCTCATGCCCCTCCCTAGAGTGTCGGGTCCAGATTCATCAGAAGGGACCGAAGTTGGTGCAGAAGGAGCAGCAGCCTCAGTAGATGCCGAAACAAGGGCAACCTCTTCCTGTTCATCGGGTAGAACAACAGGCTCGGCTATAGTAGGATCAACAGAAGGTGCAACTGAGTCTTCTTCGACAGGAAAAACTATGCTGCCAAACGCATCTTCCTCAGCCAGAATATCAACAGAGTTCGGGACATGGGGAACTGTGGTAGGATCGCTGTATGGAAACACATACTCAAAGAACTTCACATCACGGGAGACGAAGATTTTCTTGGTCTTGAGGTCAAACAGTTTCCACCCCTTTTTACCAAGAGGATAACCCACAAGGATGCATTTACGGCTACGACTAGCAAACTTGTCACCTCTAGCATGCTGATTATGAGCATAACACAACGAACCAAAGACTCGAAGTGAATCATAAAAGGGTGCTTTGCCAAACAAGATATCGTAGTGAGTTTTATTATCTAACAGGGGGGAAGGGGTTCGATTGATCAAGTGAGCAGCGATAAGGAACGCTTTGCCCCAAAAATAAATAGGGAGATGGGCTGAAACCGTAAAGCTCTAGCTATGTTTAAAATATGACGGTGTTTTCGTTCTACTTGCACATTTTGTTGGGGAGTGCTGACACAAGATGTTTGAAAAAGGATGCCAGAGGAAAGAAAATAATCAAACAAGCAGTTAAACTCGGTGCCATTGTCGGATTGAACAATTTTGATTTGTTGAGAAAACTGTCGTTCCACCATTGCAACAAAAGTCATAAACATACGAAAAACATCCATTTTATCAACTAATAAATAAATCCAAACAGCACGCGAGTAATCATCTACCAAATTCAATAAATAACGAACACCACAAGAGGAAACATGGGTGTAAGGACCCCACAATTCGCAGTGAACTTTCTCAAAAATTCTAGTAGACTTATACTGACTAATAGGAAAACTATCTCTAGAGGGTTTTGCACGAAAACTAACATCGCAAGGTTGATGAAGACTACCAGACAGATGACATACCGGAGGAAGAAGCTTCACTACTTTTTCAGATGGATGCCCCATACGGTTATGCCACAACTCGAGCAAAGCAGATGCATTATTGACTTAGACGTGACAAGCAGAAGGTGCGCCCCCAAAGTAGTAGAGTCCATCCTGTAGGTGTTAGTGCCCTAGGCCTATAGAGATAGACTTATTTGTAATGTCATTTTCATTTATATAAGAGATTGTTTCATTGATTATTATATGTGTTTGCATGTTTACTTTAATAATTGTGTCCCTAGTACTTATGAAGCACTAGTATGAAGTCTAATGGATAATCATATGATGATTATATGCATGGAGATGCACATTAGATTCATGGGTACTTGTTAGGGAACAAGGTACTGGACTTGACCCATTATGAGATTTATGTCATGGTCGTATGTCATAAATAAATCTCATATAGTTATATCATTGATATCCTTTGACCTAAGATTATCATCGTCTTCCACTCGATGAATATTATGTTTGATATAGTTTAACGTTGTCTTTAATCGGATAACAATAAGGGCTATTATTGGCATGATATGATTCTTGTTGGGAAGAATGATAAGTCAAAATGGAAATTTGTCCCTCGTAAAGAGAGATGTTTGCTAGGCCACTCGAAAGTAAGATTGATGTAGTGCATGGCCATGCCCAAATGAATTAATGTGATTAATATCATTTGATTGATCAATTTACTTGGTAACGAGAAAGCATTGAATAATATGAGTTGACTTGGACCATGACTCATGTTCAATATAACATCGTGTGACAAAGGGATTGTGATATGTTCTATGTAGGAAAATCGAACTTGATATTATATTATTTGGGTAGGCATGATGGCTTGTTAGAGTCCGCTCATGTCTTATGAGGATCGATGTGATCGAACTCATTGCCAACTTAATATAGTCCTATGGGGTCACACGCATCGAACGAATTGTCAAAAATGAAGAATATGGAGTTTTTGTTCTCAGGGGACGACTCGTCCCCAGGCTTGAACTAACTATTCCCTTGGCCTGGGATGAGAGAATCAGAGGGAGTGTCCTGAGGGACGACTCGTGCCCATGGGGACGAGTCGTTCCCATAGGGACGACTCGTGACCTGAGTCAGAACCAACTATTCCCCTTAAGGGGGACGCCAGTATCAGAACATCGTGGCAAGGGGACGACTCGTGCCCTGGGGGACGAGTCATCCCGTCGACGCTGGACTGATACGTAAATGTCCTAAAATTAGGGTTTTCGCAAAGGGCTTTTATTTATAACGTATAAATACAAACCCTTAGTTGCCCTAGCAGTCAAACTCACTTTTTGGGTTTAGAGAAACACAAAAGATAGTGATTCCAATTGTGAATTGAGAATCGAAACACCATTCAATTCCATATTCTTCATCGATTGAAAGGAGTTTCAATCAAGGATCTAGCAATCCTCCTAGAATTGTTCTAGGGTTCGTTCAACGCGTGAATACACATAGAGGATCTTCGCCAATCAAGATCTAACGTTCGTGATTCAAGTATCGTTCATCCACTACAAGAAAACTGGTCTTTCGCGATTGCTTTTGGCGATGGCAAAAAAAACAGTCACGTTTGAGTATATAAGGAGACGGCCTTTGTGACTGCATTTAGTGCAGTCACAGTAGGCTAGCGTGATGGCAAAGCAGTCACGAATGCCATCACATTATATGTTTTTCCCTTTAGCGCCAACAACGTAATCCGGGCGGGAATGAAAAATTCTAATTTTTATCAAAGGCGATGGCTTTAGCAATCGCGTTTTACAAAAATATTAAATTAAATAATTTTAAAATTGAAGTTTTAATTTTTTTTTAAAGGTGATTGCTTTGCCGTCGCGGAATAGGTAATATAAAAAATAAAAAAAAATATTAAATTAACCATTTAAGAAAACCATTCCCTTTCCTCTCTCTCCTTCCACGACTGAAAACTTCTTTTCCTATCTCATTCATTCACAGCCACGGTTCCTCTTCCTCTTCGTCTTCCTTCAGCGCCGCCGATCTAGGGTTCCTGCCGCTCCATCCTTGCAGACGGCGAACGGTAAGCTCCTCTCTCAATTGTTTCCTTCTCCGTTCCTCCCCTCTATCTCCGTCTCCCTCCCCTCTATCTCCGTCGTTGTCGCCGGCGATGCCCTAATTTACTACCATCTTTGTTGCAGCTTCTAGCCCTAGTTGTCGTCTCCGGTGGTTGGGCTTGCACCCACGCCACATCTGCTCTCCTCAATCTCTATTGTCTCCACGAGTATGTTTTCTCAATTTTTAAATCATTTCTTTATCTCTTCCAATTTATAGATTTTTATTTTTTGGGTTTGGGTGATTTTTATTACAGTCAATAATCTTGGTGGATCTACGACTTGGAAACTAATTGTGTCTTACCACCCAAAACTGAATTAGCATGGGATTCACAAGACGTCCAAGAGTAATCTTTATATCTTAACATTTACGAGTATATTGTTTTCTTTTTCATGCTTTTCCTTCGTTTGAATTTGTAACAATGATACTCCCTCCGTCCACTTTTCGAAGCTTTGGGTCATTGACGAAGTTTGATGCTTGGTTGCCCAGTTAGGTTGGTCTACGACTTGTTCATGCTGCTTCGACTTGTAAGCACTGGAGATTAGGGACAAATTTCTA
The DNA here is from genome assembly GCA_022495995.1 of Adenophora triphylla var. japonica. Classification (NCBI taxonomy): domain Eukaryota; kingdom Viridiplantae; phylum Streptophyta; class Magnoliopsida; order Asterales; family Campanulaceae; genus Adenophora; species Adenophora triphylla. Next base: position 68,320 of record JAFEMH010006076.1, read on the forward strand.
CAAGGATATCTCGAGGCAGGCTGACTTATCTGCTGTTGCACCTAACTGCACTGACTCAATGATGCTAAACATAATGGTTAGTTTGTCATTCTCAAATGTTAATTGTCTTCTTGTTTTCCTATCAATTTTTTTTTTCTTATTTGGTTTGGGGACGGACTGAGGGCTGTCACAATAATTTAATTATCTCCAAACTTTTGGTGATTCACTTTATTTTCTTGCAGAATGGTTATAACAAAGAGAAAATCACATCCTTGGTTCTACGTGGATGTAGCAACATCAGTTCTACGATGCTTGAAGAAATAATCAAATTATTCCCTTGCCTATCATCGGTAGATATCAGAGGCTGCAGCCAGTTTGAAGACTTGACTTTTGGATTTCCAAATATTATTTGGGTCAAGAATCGTGGTTTAAATTCGAAATTAAGGAATGCCAAACACACAACTGAAACAAATTACGATGGTAGGGATAGTCAAATGGATGATTCTAGCGGTCTAAGAGATTATTTCGAAAGCCAGGATAAGAGGGACTCTGCAAACCAGTTATTCCGCCAAAGCTTATACAAACGTTCTAAAGTATTTGATGCTAGGAAATCTTCATCACTCCTATCTAGGGGAGCTCAGTTGAGGCGGTTGGCCATCAAAAAGTCTGAAAATGGTTACAAGAGAATGAAAGAATTTCTAGCTCTGGGTTTAAAGGACATCATGCGGTACCATTATTCTTATTTCTCTCTGATGGTCTGTATTTATGTCATTTTTTCCTCTCAAATAACTCGATCCATGTACCATTATATTTGTTTCTTTGATGGGCAGTATTTTTTTTGCCATTTTTCCTCTCAAAACTTGATCCATATGCTATCTGTGGAAATGATTACAGTTTACTTGATAGAAGCATAATTGATATATTCTCCTTTTTATGCAATGTAATTTCACTTTTCCACCGGTTCTCCTTCTTATGGTAATTTGTACTTGTTGCAGGGCTGCTCCTGGTGGGAAAACAACTTACATTGCGGCTCTGATGAAGAATGGTGGTATGTAACTCTGCCAATATCAATGCATGTTCTTTTTAAGCATTCATTTCTTAGTACTTATGATGCAAATATTGCCAGGTATAATATATGCAAATGAGATGAAGGAGACAAGGCTTAAGTCACTAACAGCAAATTTACATCGGATGGGGGTTACAAACACCATAGTTTGCAACTATGATGGAAGGGAGGTTAGATTTGCCATTTCGCATATTACGTTTGAATCAACTGAACCTTGATTAATTCGGCTACCTTATATATATATATATATATATATATATATATATATATATATATATATATATATATATATATATATATTAGATTCTTGTCGGAATATTACTAAATAGCCCATTCTATTTGATTAAAGGGATTAATATAACTTGAGATATGAATAGATCATTCAAAATTGTGTTGTTTTTCTGCTCTTATTTTGTTCATTCCCCCACTGAAACTATACAAATGCACTCGTTGTCTGCTCTAGTGTCTAGTTGTACCCAGGGATTCTACATGTTGTAACTAATTTATTTTGTCATTGATCTTCAGCTACCCAAAGTTTTGGGTCACAATACGGCTGATAGAGTTTTGCTGGATGCCCCTTGCAGTGGTACCGGTGTAAGTGGTTATCGTAAATATTCTCATTCTTGAGGTTAATGCTGTTATATGGCATGTTGTATCTGATACAATCCAGTGGTTTTCGTTTCTAGGTTATATCTAAAGATGAATCTGTCAAAACCTCTAAAAATGCTGATGATATACAGAACTGTACGCGTGTACAGAAGGTATCCTTTATTTATATGTGATGGGAGTGTCTTGGATATATAACGGTCATGCAATGGTGTCTTTTTGTCCATGACAATTTTTTTGTTAGGTATTGCAAGCTAAAGCATTTTTGTTTTCTTGCAGGAGCTGATACTTGCAGCAATTGACATGGTGGATGCAAATTCAAAGTCGGGGGGTTACCTTGTTTACTCTTCATGTTCCATTTTGGCTGCTGAGGTTTGTTTAGGATGCCTAGTTTCACATTTCCACCCATAAATTTCATGTCTTCTTTCTAATTGCTAAATCTTGCAGAAAGAAGATGTTATAGACTATGCACTCAAGAGGAGGGACGTAAAGCTTGTGCCATGTGGACTGGAGTTCCTTATGTTATCTGCAGCTTTTGCAAAAATTACACTAGGTGAGAAATATGAACTTCTACATCGTTAAATCTCTTTATTCTCTATGGTCTCTGATTTACTTGGAAACCGAAGAAAGTGTCTGACACAAGAACTTGGGTTAGTTTGTCAGAAGTTCAATTTAGCACCTGTATTTTCCTGGCAATGTGTTGACTTCTTGTGATCTGATATACTTTAGTTTAAGCAAGCAAAGGACAAACTCAAAGGTGCATTGTTGGAGAACTCTCCCGTTCCCCTTCAAGAAGGTAATTTGCAGTAGCAGATTAGTGATATTATTGCTAAATTTTGTCTTTAGATTATGAAACTAACCATGATCAAGTGTTTGCTGATAAGAACAGGCAAGGCAGCTGAGGCAGCAGCAGGAAGGAGGAAGACATATAGTCGAGTGGGTTTTACCTTGCGCAACTGCAGCCAAGTAGCGTCAGGGGTAGCCGAATGTGCAGGGATGCAATAAAGTAAGCCTTCTTCTATCCAGTTAATTTAAATTAACTATGAATCATGTTCATGTAACAATAATCAATGATATTCTAACCTGTTCCCTTTCTCTCATAAAATTCATGAACCTGATCCATAGTTGATTTTAACTAACTGGTTCTGACTCACTCATTTTGATATTTTATGCCAATGCAGAGCAAAGAATCGTGGTGATACCAGAGACATGAATCGCATTGTTACATTATTCATTCGTCTTGCCACGTGTTTGGAAGCAAGTTATAGATCTTCATATGAAAGGGATAAGATAATGAGAACTTGGAAAGATGACTCTGTTGGTGTAATGCCCTAGGCTTTAGTTATGTTTAACTGAAAACCGTTATGTATCATCTTTATCGTTTATGTTTATTATTTGATTATTATATAGTTTGCATATTTATTGTAATAATCTCCGTCCCTAATTATTAAGAGAATAATTAGTATAATTGTCAATGGATAATCATGTGATGATTATATGCATAAGAGATGCACATTGAAATTATGGGTACTTGTTAGAGAACAAGTGACTGGACATGACCCGCATGAGATTTATGTAATGGTCAAATGTCATACTTAAATCTCATACGGTTACTTCATTTATTTCCTAGACCTGAGACTATCATAACCTTACATATGATGAAAGCCATGTTTGATTTTAGTCAAACGATATCTTAACACGATATCTATAAAGGCTATCATTGGCATGATCGGATTCATGATGGGGAAGGATGATAAGTCAAGAAGGAGTTTGTCCCTCGGAAGAGAGAGATGTTATGCTTGGGCCCCTCGATGAGTGATAATGATGAAAGTGTATGGCCGTACCCCAATATGATTGGAATTATCATTATACTCAAGAATCGAGAAAGCATTGAACAATAACAAGTTGACAAGGACCATGACTTGTGTTCAATATAACATCGTGAGACAAAAGGGATAAATGGAAGTACACCGTTGGAAACGTGAACTCTTACGTTGCATCATTTGGGTAGACATAATGGCTTGCTAGAGTCCGCTTATGTCTTATGAGGTTCGATATGATCGAACTCATTGCCAACATGATGTAATCCTATTGGGTCACACACAACTAGAATGAATTGGTTAAACCGAAGGAAGAATGATTGAGAGGCAACGAACCGGCTACTTATGTCACGCGACATATCAAGCCAATGGCTTGATATACCGCGCGACATAATAGGCCAATACGCGTCTTTGATGTACTGTCTCTCCTAATTCGATTAGAAGAGATATTTACACTATTGTAGTATAAATACAAAGGTACTGTCAAACCTAAAAGCCTAGCCGAAATTTTAAAGCAAAATTCACAATCAAATTCTCTCAATATTCTTCAAGGTTTAGATCTAGCAATCAACAAGAAATTGTTCTTGGATTCATTCAAAGGTGTGGATACCGAAAGAGGGTCTTCGCTCGTTCATCGATCAAGGCCTAGAGTTCAAGCAAGTTGAAGAACGAAGTTTGTGATTCGATATCACATAATCAAATCGTTCGATAGCTCAAGACCGGAAAGCGTTTCAAGGTTGGTTTAATTCTATCTCATAGGTATTCAAATTAATTGTATAGAACGGATCCTAGGGCTTCTTGGGTTTTATGATTTTAATGCTTAATTCCGCTGCGCATGGACCCGTAAAACCCAACAGTGGTATCAGAGCCCTGTTCGTATGGTTAAGTTTGAATTAACATGCTAGGTTTAAGATATAAATTGTTTATATGCTTATTGCATGTTTTGTATGCGATAGAATTTTTAATTGTTTATGTGAAACAATGTGAAAATCGTTTTCAATTTATGCTGAATTAAATCTGTAAAAAGGCTGTTTTATGTGATTTAATTGGTCAGTAATCTGTATTGGTTCGAACTGGAAATCCTGTAACCTCGCCGCCTATGTCGTGCGACATATCGAGCCATGTGGAATTCAGTGTTAACCGGCTCGTTACGTCGCGCGACATATCAAGCCTCTCGCTGATTATGTCACGCGACATAATAAGCCAAAACCGGCGTAATCAGTTTGTTCAATTTTTCTGCTATTCTGTGATTGTGTTTACAATCTGATATGTTGATATGAAAATTTGGATGTTATAAAATTGAGTTTATAAGTCCGCGATAGATTGATTCATTGATATACATGATTAATTGATTAAAATATGATTTTAATAATTATTGCTATGTATATGAAAATCTGGATGTTATAAAATTGAGTTTATAAGTCCATGCTAGATTGATTCATTGATATGCATGATTAATTGATTAAAATATGATTTTAATAATTATTGCGATGCATGAATTATTTGTTCTTAAGTGTTAAGAATTTTATTAGATGTTTAGTTGAAACATTGAATTGTGATTTCCTAAAATGTTTAGTTGAAACATGATATTTAGTTTCCTAATATATTTAGATTTAGACATTGTAAATTTTGGATCTTATGATTGTTTATGGAAACAAGTCATAAATACGCGAAATTTAAAAGGAAACTAATTGTTTATAAAAGGTAGTGATTATGTTGCCAAATCAGAGTTGATTTCTAATTGTGCATGACTAGGAGAGTTCTGTCTAAGGAAAAGTTGGTACTTAAGTAGTCCTTGTGGCTCACCTATCTTCCTGGGAACTTACCTGGTGCATGATTATGACTATCTTTGCTGATATGCTTATAATCTACCTTAAAGAACCTTCATTTAACTTTTAAGTTCTTTATGCCAATCCATGATTTAAACACTTGAGACCACTCGGATAGTTTTGGGTGGGCTTGCCATAGCAAGGTGCTTTGATTCTATTCCGTTTGCGAGCAAGATGAGGAAATGGTGGTTCCTATACGTTCAAAATGGATGAACTTAATTGGGTTATCAAAATGGTTTTGGACCCAAGGCATAAGATGAGATTAAAATATGCTTAGACATATGATGTCTTAAATAAATCTCATAAAAGATCCTAAGAGTCATATATGATATGATTGATGTTTTCTACCTAATTAGTTTGATCTTGAGCGGTGCGCCATAGCGTACTTGAGATCAAATTAAAGATGGATATTAGTCCTAAGAGTCATATACGATATGATTGATGTTTTTCTACCTAATTAGTTTAATCTTGAGCGGTGCGCCATAGCGTACTTGAGATTAAATTAAAGTTGGATCTTAGCCCATTAAATGCATATTATGCTTATTAGCATTGGAAGGTGTATGATTTAGTGGGAGTATTTGTAAAATACATTATTTGCTCTTAAATGATAAATGTGTTGATAGTGATATGTGTTCATATAATTTGTATATTTTGTTGTAGAAGTAGCATTACATAATGATAATTGCGATTCGTCCTTATGAAGGACAAAATTTGAAAAGAACGGTACAAGTTATTCTGATTTGATCAGACGCTCAAGAATTGTTCTTAGGCAAATGTGTACGTTCTTGACGAATCCGTTCCTACTAAACCCCTTGCAAATGTTGCAAAGGGCAAATAAGGAAGCAACATTAGAAACATATTGATGATTCTGACAATATTGCTTGCCTTGAATTTGCCACCATGGTTAAAGGCTCTTATGAAGAACCTTGAGCACATGATAACTATTCTTTTGTTATAGCATAACGCATAAAGGAAATGTTCCAAGTGCAAGCTAGGCAAAAGATATATGTTGTGGTGAAAGCTCTTAATTCATATGATGAAAGAAGGAGCAATCCGCAAATTGTGTTAATGGTTAACACAAGAGAGGGTTCACAAAGGAAGGAAAAGTAGGTAAAGCAAAAGTTGCTAAACCTAGGACAAATGTTGTCAAATCCGAAGAGGCTAAACCCAAATTGTCTCAAAAGGATGCAGTTTGCTACCAATGCAATAAGATTGGTCATTAGAAGCAAAGTTGCAAGGCTTATTAGGAAGGCCTAAAAGGTGAAGAAGGGCAATATGATTGCTACTACTTCAAGTATCTATATGATAGATATTTTCCTTTCGACTTCTTGTTCTTGGGTATATGATACCGGATTGGATCCCACATTTGTCTAAATGTGCAAGGAGCAAAGAATAGAAAGCTACTCAAATAAGGTAAATTAAACCTAAGCATGGGAATGGAGCAAGAGTTGCAACATTAGCCATAAGGGACTTATGAAGTCATCTTACCTTGTGAAGTAGTACTTGTTTTGAACAAGTATGACTACGTTCCAGATTTGAGTAGGAGTATTATTTCTGTTTCTTAAATGGATGATGAAGGATATAATTTTCTTATTTTCAATAAGAAGTTTTATATTTATTTAATAATATGCCTTATTGTAATGCATATGTCATTAAATGGTCTTCATATCCTTGAAGATGAGAAACAAAATAACATTGAAGATATCTATAATATAAATGGGAAATCTAAACCGAACAATATGAACAACGCGTTCATATGGCATTACCGGCTTGGTCAAATAAATAAGAAACATATATCTAAACTCCATTAACATGGACTTTTAGACTCATATGACCATGAATCATTTGAGGATTTTGGATCTTATTTATTGGGATTATCGACCAAACCACCCTACACTAAAGTAGTGGGAGGGCTAGTAACTTATTAGTCATTATACATAAGATGTATGTGAACTATTAAGTAGCATTGCTAGGGGAGGATTTTTGGTATTTCATCATATTTCACTAAAGACTTATCTAGATATGACTATGTCTATCTGACGAAGTCCGAAGGTGAATCGTTTGAGATGTTTTGAACATTTCAAAAATGAAGTACAAAACAACTTGGTAAAACTGTTAAGTACTTCGATTAGATCGAGGTGATGAATATTTGAGCCAAGAATTTGACAATCATCTCAAAACTATGAAATCGTTTCAAAGTTGACTCCAACCGGAACACCACATTGTATGGTGTGTCTGAAAGGAGGAATTGAACCTTGTAGGACATGGTTCGTTCGATGATATGTCAATCAGACTTTCCTATTTCCTATTTCCTTTTGAGGATATGCATTAGAAATAATGCGGTTACACTGAATCGAGTCCCTACTAAATCGGTTCCTAAGGCCCCGCATGAGATGTGGCATGGAAGATAACTTAGTTTGTCTTTCATGAAGATTTGGGGTTGCGAATCTTATGTAAAGAGACTTGTCTCTTATAAGTTAGCACCAAATCTGACAAGGTTATTTTCGAATATTGATTTTACAATCACAAAGAGAACAAAATGTTTGTTGCTCTACACGATTTGTTTCTTGAGAAATAGTTTCTCAATAAAGAATCTAGTGGGGGTAAAATTAATCTTGAAAGAAGTTCAAGAACCCGAAAATAATATGGAACCAAGAGTAGAGACAGAACCAAGTTCACAAAGGAGTTGTGAAACCGGTTCAAGATGCACAAGTCCATCGTGGATTGGATAGGTTACGATCCGAACTCAAGAAATAGTGATTTCTCGTTGCGGAAAGTGATGTAGTGGAAGTCATTGAGAATGACGATCCTAATTGCTATCAAGAAGCGATGTCCTCTCCTAATTTGGATAAATGGTTAGGAACCATGGAATCCAAATTACAATCCATGTTTAACAATCAAGTTTAATTGGAACTTGATTGGGCTACCTAAAAGTGTAAAAACTAAAGGGTGCAAGTAGGTATTCAAAGACCAACATGGATGTGAAGGTGTATACTTTTATGACTAAGGATTGTAGCAAAGGGACTTAGGTTAATTCATAGTATTGACTATGTTGAAACTTTTTCCAGTTACAATGTCGATGTTTGTTAGAATTTCAATTGCCATAATCACATATTGTGACTATGTGATATGACAAATGGATGACAAACGACTTTCTTTAAATGGAAAGATTATTAAGGATGTGTAAAGTACACAACCCGAATAGTTTGTCGATCCAAGAAACTCTAATAAAGTATGCATGTTGCAAGGATCCATGAGATGGATTGAAGCAAGCTTCAAGGAATTGGAATCTTTGTTTTGATGAATTGGTCAAAGAGTTTGACTTTATCAAGTACAAAGATGAACCTTGTGTATGCATGAAATTCAGTGGGAGCATGGTGTTATTTCTATTGTTTATTACAATAATATCTTACTCATTTGAAAAACAAGTTCCGACACTCAAGACTGTTAAGTCTTGGTCAAGGAAAGGTTTCTCAATGAAAGATATGGGTAAAGCCGCTTACATCCTTGGCATCAAGATCTATAGAGATAGATCTAGAAGGATAAATTGGTTTGAGTCAAAGTGTTCACATTGACAAGATTCTTAGAAGAGTCTAAGAAAAGTGGCTTGTAAATGGGTCATGGTATTTTCTCTTAAGCAATACTCATTGTCTTATGATAATTGATGAGCAAAAGGGAATGAATGAAGTTCCATATGCTTCGGCATTTGGATCTGTCATGTATGCCATGATTTGTACTAGACTCGACGTCTCGTATGCTATAAGCATGATGAGTCGATACCAATCTGATCCTGTTGAGAACCAATGGATGGCAGTCAAGATGATCCTAAGTACTTAAGAAGAACTAAGGATACGTTCTTGGGATTTGGAAGATTGGAAGTTAATCTTGTTGTAAGGGTTACATAGGTGCTAGCTTCCAAACTAACAAAGTTATTTTAAAATCGCAATTAGAATTTGTGTTTGTGCTTATTAGAGGTGCAGTTTTGATTGGAAGAGTTCCAAGCAGAAATTGTAGCCGATTCTACTACTAAGGCCATACTTTAGCAACATATGATGTAGCTGAAAGAGGCAGTTTGGATCAAAAGTTCATTTAGTATTTTGGAAATACTTCAAGTGTTTTTCCAAGTATCACTAATCGGTGAAACTTTTGTTATGACAATAGTGGTGCCACTTGTGCAAACAATGGAACCAAGGTCACAACAGTGATCCAAACACTCACTTAGACGTTCTTCGAGGAATTCATAAAGAATGAGAAGACGTTAAAATATACAAAGTATCAACCGATGATGACATAAAGGGACTCACTTACAAAGACACTCGCATAGGCAGAAGCATGATGGGCATGTTAGATCCATGAGTATTCGATACATAAATGGAGCCTAGTGCAAGTGGGAGACTGTTGGTGTAATGCCCTAGGCTTTAGTTATGTTTAACTGAAAACCGTTATGTATCATCTTTATCGTTTATGTTTATTATTTGATTATTATATAGTTTGCATATTTATTGTAATAATCTCCGTCCCTAATTATTAAGAGAATAATTAGTATAATTGTCAATGGATAATCATGTGATGATTATATGCATAAGAGATGCACATTGAAATTATGGGTACTTGTTAGAGAACAAGTATTTGGACATGACCCGCATGAGATTTATGTAATGGTCAAATGTCATACTTAAATCTCATACGGTTACTTCATTTATTTCCTAGACCTGAGACTATCATAACCTTACATATGATGAAAGCCATGTTTGATTTTAGTCAAACGATATCTTAACACGATATCTATAAAGGCTATCATTGGCATGATCGGATTCATGATGGGGAAGGATGATAAGTCAAGAAGGAGTTTGTCCCTCGGAAGAGAGAGATGTTATGCTTGGGCCCCTCGATGAGTGATAATGATGAAAGTGTATGGCCGTACCCCAATATGATTGGAATTATCATTATACTCAAGAATCGAGAAAGCATTGAACAATAACAAGTTGACAAGGACCATGACTTGTGTTCAATATAACATCGTGAGACAAAAGGGATAAATGGAAGTACACCGTTGGAAACGTGAACTCTTACGTTGCATCATTTGGGTAGACATAATGGCTTGCTAGAGTCCGCTTATGTCTTATGAGGTTCGATATGATCGAACTCATTGCCAACATGATGTAATCCTATTGGGTCACACACAACTAGAATGAATTGGTTAAACCGAAGGAAGAATGATTGAGAGGCACGAGCGGCTACTTATGTCACGCGACATATCAAGCCAATGGCTTGATATACCGCGCGACATAATAGGCCAATACGCGTCTTTGACAGCCTGTCTCTCCTAATTCGATTAGAAGAGATATTTACACTATTGTAGTATAAATACAAAGGTACTGTCAAACCTAAAAGCCTAGCCGAAATTTTAAAGCAAAATTCACAATCAAATTCTCTCAATATTCTTCAAGGTTTAGATCTAGCAATCAACAAGAAATTGTTCTTGGATTCATTCAAAGGTGTGGATACCGAAAGAGGGTCTTCGCTCGTTCATCGATCAAGGCCTAGAGTTCAAGCAAGTTGAAGAACGAAGTTTGTGATTCGATATCACATAATCAAATCGTTCGATAGCTCAAGACCGGAAAGCGTTTCAAGGTTGGTTTAATTCTATCTCATAGGTATTCAAATTAATTGTATAGAACGGATCCTAGGGCTTCTTGGGTTTTATGATTTTAATGCTTAATTCCGCTGCGCATGGACCCGTAAAACCCAACAGACTCCACTCCAGGATTCACTTCTACTTCTTCAATATATAAGAAGAATACTAAGGTGGTGGAGAAGAAGTACCCGAGTAGAAGCAATGGCTCATTTACCAATGGTGGTGCCGATTATGGAGAGTATGCGTCTGATCGTGAAATCAGAAAACGTTTCTCTAAGTTGAACAAAAAATCTTTTGGTTCCGGAAGTGAAACATCTGATGACCATGACAGATCCTCTGAAGAAACAGAGACTGATAGTGACATCACTTCCTCGGATACGGATTCTGATGGGGATAGATTATCAGAAGCTGGAGCAGGGGAATCGAGAGGAGATAGTAACTCTACTGTTGATGATGGATTTGAGTCTGCTGCTGATGACCGTGAATGGGGTGCTTGCATGACAAAGGCGAGCCTTGTTCCTCCTGTGACCAGGAAATATGAAGTCATTGAACGCTATGTTGTTGTTGCTGATGATGAGGAAGTGCAACGAAAAATGCGGGTTACCTTACCAGTTGACTATGCTGAGAAGCTTATTGCTCAGAAAATTGGGACCGAGGAGTCTGATATGGATTTTCCTGAATTAAAGATTATAAACCTCGGAAGCAGCTTGGTAGGATGATACATTTTCTTGATAAACCTAGTAGGTTGATTATTTTTTGGATTTTGTAACGATGATTATGATTCATAATACAGTGTTAAATGCAATAAATTTTTTTAATTTTCATGTTATGCTAATCAACCTTTCTTTAATTTTTATTCAATTATTAATTATAAATAGGGCCAGTGAAATGGAAAAAAAAAATTAAAGTACCTAAGGCGATTGCATTTGCTGTCTCCTTTATCAAAACATAAGGCGATTGCATTTGCCGTCTCCTTTTTCAAAACCTAAGGCGATTGCATTTGCCGTCTCCTTTGCTGAGCTAAGGCGATTGCAAATGTAATTAAAATAATTAAATAAATAAAATTAAAAAAAACTCTTACGCGATGGCAAAAGCAATCGCGGAAAATAATTGACAAAGGCGATGGCTTTTTTCAGTCACCTTATCTTTTCGCGACAAGGCTTTACGCGATTGCCATTGCGACGGCTTTTCCCGTCGCGTTAGCCTTCCGCGACGGCTTTAAGGGTTTACGCGACGGCTTTTGGCCGTCGCGAAAGACCAGTTTTCTTGTAGTGATCGAAGATTCGCTAGTTCATCAATCTGGAGTTGGAACGCGTTTATCAACGACAAAAGCACACAAGGTTAGTAATTCTAAATCATTCTTCTTAATTAATCATCTAGAACGGATCCTAGGGCTTCGGGTTTTCGAGTTAATTTGCATTATTCCGCTGCGCATGGACCCTCAAAACCCAACAGTGGTATCAGAGCCCCGTTCATGATGTTTATATTAGATTATCATGATAATTATATAATGTGATTATGTTAATTTTCATGATGAATATGATTTAGAACATGATTTTATATGAGAATTGCTTGTGGAAGTAATTGTATATTTTGATATACCATGATTGTGAATTGAATTATGTGATTAATGTGATTAATCTATAATATGAGTTTTGATGTATTACTTAGTATATAGGCTGGAAGCCAAAACCTTCCCCACAGGCACTTCTGGGAAGTGTGGGATAACTTTGGAATACGATGCCACGTACTAGTAATTACACATCAAATGTGATTTGTGTTGCATCATTCTATGTTCATAATTATGCTCATATAGTTTTCATGAATCAACCTTGCCATGTTAATTGATAAACATGAAAATTGAACCTTCATTGAAATTTGAGTTTGTCTATGCCACCCATGTTTAAACACTTGTGAGTACACGGATAGTTTTATGTAGGCTACACCACAGCGAGGTACATTAATTCTATCTTTGTATGATCAAGATAAGCAAACGGTGATTGCTATATGTTTAAAATGGTTGAACTCGATTAGGCTATCAAAACAGTTTTGGGCCTAAGGCATAAGATGAGATTGAAACATGTGACATATGATGTCTATAATCTCATAAAGGATCTAAGAGTCATATGTTGATATGATTGATAAATGTTATCTACCTTTTTAGTTTAATTTTGAGCAGTCGTGCCATAGCCGACTTGAAATTAAATTAAAGTTGGGTCTTAGCCTATTAAATTATATTATGCATGTTTGTATAAGAAGGTTATATAATTTAGTGAGAGTATTTGTGAAATACGTTAATTAATCTCTTAAATGAAATTGGTACTTATATGTGTTCATATTTGTTGCATATCTTTGTAGATCAATGGCTGTAAACACTAATCAAAATCTGTCACTGCGATCAGTCCTTGAGAAGGACAAGTTAGAAGAGAATGGCAACAACTATGTGGATTGGATCCGCAGTTTGGGAATTGTTCTCAAACAGGAAAGGAAGTTGTACATTCTCGATGGACCCGTTCCACCCGAGCCTGCTGCTAATGCAACTAAAGCTGAAAAGGATCAACATAAGAAACATGTGGATGATTCTATTGATGTTGGTTGCTTGATGCTTGCTACCATGTGTAAGGCCCTTCAGAAGGACCTTGTACACATGGAAGCTTATGATTTGGGAAATCATTTGAAGGAAATGTTCCAGTTGCAAGCATGACAGGAAAGGTTTGACACTATGAAGGCTCTTCATTCATGCAAGATGATTGAAGGACAACCTGTTGGGCTTCATGTGTTGAAAATGAAGGGTCACCTCGAACACCTTGAGAGGCTTGGATATCCTATCTAGTTGGAGCTGGCCACGGATATGATATTGCATTCACTCCCTGAAAGTTATAATCAGTTTGTTATGAATTATAACATGAATGGGATGAATAAATCTCTGTCTGAATTGCATGGGATGCTTAAGAATGCAGAGAACAATATCGCCAAGAAAACCAATCAAGTGTTGATGGTGAATAAAGGAAAGGGGTTCAAGAAACCCAAGGTTAAAGCAAGAGTTGCTAAACCGGAGGCAAAGGTTGCCGTTGTTGAGAAGCCTCAACCCAAATCCAAAAAGGATGCGGTGTGCTACCATTGCAAGGAAACTGGGCATTGGAGGCGTAACTGCAAAGCTTATATGGAAGGACTGAAGAAGAAAGGCAATGAGATTGCCATGACTTCAGGCATCTATGTGATAGATATTTTACTTTCTACTTCAAGTTCTTGGGTATTAGATACCGGATGTGGATCTCACATTTGCCTAAATGTGCAGGGACTAAAGAATAGAAGGTCGCTCAAAGAGGGTGAAGTAGACCTGCGGGTTGGAAATGGAGCAAGAGTTGCTGCATTGGCCGTAGGGACTTAGGAAGTCACTTTACCTAGCGGATTAATATTAGTTTTGAATAACTGCTATTATGTTCCAGATTTGAGCAGAAACATTATTTCAATTTCTTGTTTAGACAACGAGGGTTACAATTTTCTTATTGCGAATAAGAAAATTTTCATTTATTTGAATGATATGCTTTACTGTATTGCTCATTCTTTTAATGGCCTTTATGTCTTGGATATTGAAAATAATGTTGATAATGTCTATCATGTTAGTAAGAAATCTAAACCAAATGATGTGAACAACACATATAAATGGCATTGCCGTCTTGGTCACATAAATGAGAAACACGTCTCTAAACTCCATAAAGATGGATATTTAGACTCATATGATTATGAATCATATGATGTTTGCGAATCTTGTTTATTGGGCAAGATGACTAAAGCACCTTTTACTAAGAGTAGTGAAAGGGCTAGTGATTTATTGGCTCTCATACATACTGATGTATGTGGAGCAATGAATAGCATTGCTAGGGGAGGATTTCGGTACTTCATAACGTTCACTGATGACTTATCAAGATATGGCTATGTCTATCTGATGAAGTATAAAAGTGAAGCATTTGAGATATTTAGAATATTTCAAAATGAAGTACAAAATCAACTTGGCAAAACTATTAAAACACTTCGATCCGATCGAGGTGGTGAATACTTAAGCCAAGAATTTGACGATCATCTTAAAAGTTGTGGAATTGTTTAAGAACTTACTCCACCCGGAACACCACAATGGAATGGTGTGTCCGAGAGGAGAAATCGAACTCTATTAGATATGGTTCGATCGATGATGAGTCAAGTTAACCTTCCTATTTCTTTTTGGGGACATGCACTGGAAACAGCTGCTTTCACACTTAATAAGGTCCCTACTAAATCGGCTCCTAAAACCCCACATAAGATGTGGCATGGAAGAAAACCTAGTTTATCTTTCATGAAGATTTGGGGATGTGAAGCTTATGTAAAGAAATTGGTTTCTGAAAATAAGCTTGCACCCAGATCTGATAAATGTATTTTCGTTGGTTATCCTAAGGAAACGAAAGGATATCAATTTTACAACCCATCCGAGAACAAAGTGTTTGTTGCTCGACATGGTGTCTTTCTAGAGAAAGAGTTTCTCTCTAAAGAAACTAGTGGGAGTAAAATTGATCTTGAAGAAATTCAAGAACCTGAAAATGACAAGGAACCAATAGTAGAGACAGAACCAAATTCACAAGTAGTTGTGGAACCGGTTCAAGATACACAAGTTCTTCGCAGATCGGATAAGATACGATCCGAACCTGAGAGATATGGATTTCTCATGACGGAAAGTAATGAAGTAGAAATCATTGAGAATGATGAACCTACTTCCTATCAAGAGGCGATGTCCACTCCTGATTCGGACAAGTGGCTAGGAGCCATGGAATCCGAGATCAAATCCATGTACGATAATCAAGTTTGGAACTTGATTGATCCACCTGAAGGTGTAAAAACCATAGGGTGCAAGTGGGTTTTCAAAAAGAAAACCGACATGGATGGGAAGGTACATACTTACAAGGCTAGGCTTGTTGCTAAGGGGTATAGGCAGACTCATGGCGTTGACTATGATGAAACCTTTTTGCCCGTAGCAATGCTTAAGTCTATTAGAATCTTAATTGCCATAGCCGCATATTACGACTTTGAGATATGGCAAATGGATGTCAAAACAGCGTTTCTTAATGGAAACCTACTTGAGGATGTATACATGATACAGCCTGAAGGGTTTGTCGATCCAAAGAATTCTAATAAAGTATGTAAGTTGCAGAGATCCATTTATGGATTGAAGCAAGCTTCCAGAAGTTGGAATCTACGTTTTGATGAATCAGCTAAAGAGTTTGGCTTCATCAAAAACAAAGATGAACCTTGTGTATACAATAAAATAAGTGGGAGCATAGTTCTATTTCTGGTGTTATATGTCGATGACATCTTGCTCATTGGAAACAATGTTCCTGCACTTGAGACTGTCAAGTCTTGGTTAGGAAAATGTTTTTCAATGAAAGATATGGGTGAAGCGGCTTACATCCTTGGTATCAAGATCTATAGAGATAGATCAAGAAGGATGATTGGTTTGAGTCAGAGTACATATATTGACAAGGTCCTTATAAGATTCCGCATGGAAAATTCTAAGAGAGGGAACTTGCCAATGGGACATGGCATTACTCTTAGCAAGACTCATTGTCCTAAGACAAATGATGAGCGAAAGAGGATGAGTGATATTCCATATGTTTCGACAATTGGGTCTATCATGTATGCCATGTTATGTAATAGACCCGATGTCTCGTATGCTCTAAGAGCAACGAGTAGATACTAGTCTGATCCTGGTGAGAACCATTGGATAGCAGTCAAGAATATCCTAAAGTACTTGAGAATAACTAAGGATGTATTCTTGGTATTTGGAGGAATGGAAGATGATCTGGTTGTAAAGGGTTACACAGGTGCAAGCTTCCAGACCGACAAAGATGACTATAGATCGCAGTCTGGGTTTGTGTTTATGCTAAATGGAGGTGCTGTTTGTTGAAAGAGTTCCAAGCAAAGCACTGTTGCTGATTCTACAACCGAAGCCGAATACATAGCAGCATCGGATGCGGCTAAGGAGGCGGTTTGGATCAAGAAGTTCGTTAGTGACTTAGAAGTCGTTCCGAGTATCACTAACCCGATAGAGCTTTATTGTGACAATAATGGTGCTATTGCCCAAGCAAAAGAACCAAGGTCACATCAACGATCCAAACACATTTTGAGACGTTTCCACCTCATTCGAGAAATCTGTGAAAGGGAGGACGTCAAGTCTCATTCGAGAAATCTGTGAAAGGGAGGACGTCAAGATATGCAAGGTACCAATGGATGACAACATTTCGGACCCTCTCACCAAGCCTTTGCCACAAGCTAAACATGATGGTCAGGTTAGGCCCATGGGTATAAGATACATGAATGATTGGGCTTAGTGCAAGTGGGAGACTGTAGGTGTTAGTGCCCTAGGCCTATAGAGATAGACTTATTTGTAATGTCATTTTCATTTATATAAGAGATTGTTTCATTGATTATTATATGTGTTTGCATGTTTACTTTAATAATCGTGTCCCTAGCACTTATGAAGCACTAGTATGAAGTCTAATGGATAATCATATGATGATTATATGCATGGAGATGCACATTAGATTCATGGGTACTTGTTAGGGAACAAGGTACTGGACTTGACCCATTATGAGATTTATGTCATGGTCGTATGTCATAAATAAATCTCATATAGTTATATCATTGATATCCTTTAACCTGAGATTATCATCGTCTTCCACTCGATGAATATTATGTTTGATATAGTTTAACGTTGTCTTTAACCGGATAACAATAAGGGCTATTATTGGCATGATATGATTCTTGTTGGGAAGAATGATAAGTCAAGATGGAAATTTGTCCCTCGCAAAGAGAGATGTTTGCTAGGCCACTCGTAAGTAAGATTGATGTAGTGCATGGCCATGCCCGAATGAATTAATGTGATTAATATCATTCGATTGATCAATTTACTTGGTAACGAGAAAGCATTGAACAATATGAGTTGACTTGGACCATGACTCATGTTCAATATAACATCGTGTGACAAAGGGATTGTGATATGTTCTATGTAGGAAAATCGAACGAATTGTCAAAAATGAAGAATATGGAGTTTTTGTTCTCAGGGGACGACTCGTCCCCAGGCCTGAACTAACTATTCCCTTGGCCTGGGACAAGAGAATCAGAGGGAGTGTCTTGAGGGACGACTCGTGCCCATGGGTACGTGTCGTGCCCATAGGGACGACTCGTGACCTGAGTCAGAACCAACTATTCCCCTTAAGGGGGACGCCAGTATCAGAACATCGTGGCAAGGGGACGACTCGTGCCCTGGGGGACGAGTCATCCCATCGGCACTGGACTGATACGTAAATGACCTAAAATTAGGGTTTTCGCAAAGGGCTTTTATTTTTATAACGTATAAATACAAACCCTTAGTTGCCCTAGCAGTCATACTCACGTTTTGGGTTTAGAGAAACACAAAAGAGAGTGATTCCAATTGTGAATTGAGAATCGAAACACCATTCAATTCCATATTCTTCATCGATTGAAAGGAGTTTCAATCAAGGATCTAGCAATCCGCCTAGAATTGTTCTAGGGTTCGTTCAACGCGTGGATACACATAGAGGATCTTCGCCAATCAAGATCTAACGTTCGTGATTCAAGAATCGTTCATCGAAGATTCGCTAGTTCATCAATCTGGAGTTGGAACGCGTTTATCAATGACAAAAGCACACAAGGTTAGTAATTCTAAATCATTCTTCTTAATTAATCATCTAGAACGGATCCTAGGGCTTCGGGTTTTCGAGTTAATTTGCATTATTCCGCTGCGCATGGACCCTCGAAACCCAACAAATCCCGCCTAACACCCGTTCCAATCAGGTTCCTCGACTGGTCCTGTATAGCACACAGAGAAGCATTAAAATGGACAGTGCAATGAATATCATCAGACAGTTGAGAATCAGAAAGAAGACTGCAGTTTAAATTTGGTATGTAAAGGACATGATGAAGAACAAGGGTGTCTGTTAGACAAACAGATCCCTCTATGTGAGCAATCACGGAAGCGCCGTTAGGAAGCTTGATATGGCAAGCTTGTATAGAGTAAGAGTCAAAGAGACAAGCAGCGTTTCCGGTCACATGATTGGAAGCCCCCGTATCTATGATCCAAAAAGTTGTATCAAACGTCCCGTGAAGACGATTGTCCGGAATACGAGTGTTACCGACTAGACCAGCTAAAGCATTCCACTGTTCTGCAGTAAATAGAGATGAAGAGGCAGAGGGGAGAGCACCGGCAGCTGCAACACTGATTTGGGAAGCACCGACTTGGGCCGAATTGGTGCGAGCGGTTCCTCTGCCTCATCCTTGTTGGGGATGGCTGCCACCACGAGAACCCGTTTCGCTACTATCTCCCCACCATTCTGGATAGCCGACGAGTTCAAAGCAAGAAGAAATATCATGACCCTTTTTCTGACAGTGAGTACATGTAAGTTGGGATTTATCGGGTTTGTCACGACCACGAGAACTGCCAGTTTTGAGGGAGAAGCCAACAACATCCGGAGGATCATCAAGAACTGGTTTAGCAAGACGTACTCGTTCAGCCTGGGCTACCAACTGATAAGCTCGATCTAGAGTGGGCAAGGGTTCCTGAGACAAGAGGTTAGTACGAAGAGAGGCATAATATTCAGAATTTAAACCCATGAGAAATTCATGAAGTTTGCCTGTCGCCCGCCGTGCCGCGTGTTTTTGTCCGGCGATGCAATTGTCGCAGCAAGAACAATCTATAAGCGTCTCATAATTATGCAGCGATTCCCACAATCTAGTCAACTTACCGAAATACACAGCCACAGGCATGGTCTTGGTCTGCTCACAACGTGCGATCGACATCTTCAGCTGTTGAATGAGAGGTCCATCCACCAACCCATACCGAGATTTAAGAGATTCCCACAAGCATCTAGTATCTCTATATTTGGAGAGAGTGCTTTTAACCTCGGGATCGATAGTATTCATGAGCCATGAAACCAACATAGCATGAATGGTATTCCAATCTGATTCGGTGTAAGGAGGAACGGCGGAAGGAATAGATCCATCCAAGAAACCAAATTTGCGTCTAGCTTCGAGAGCAGTCTGTATATCACCCGCCCAATCATCATAGTTGTCACCACGGAAGCGAGTAGGGGTTATGAAATCACCAGGTCGATCTTGGGGAACAAGGTAGAAAGGGGAGTTATATTCGATTTTCAAAACCTGAGGTGGCTGTCCATCACCGCCGGCGGCAACACCTTGGCCGGCCATGGTCTATTGCTTGTGTTTGTGTGGCTCTGATACCATGTAGAATTTTGGTTTGGGTAAAAATCTGTTCTTGTTATTCTTCTCACCAAAGGAGGATATATAAATAATACAAGAGTTTTGGAAAAATGAAAATACTAAGGAAAGAAAATACTGCAGAGAAAAGGAAACACAATCCTTTCTCAAAACAACTTCTATGCTAAAACAAAGATTCACAATATTAGGAAACTGCTGGGAAGTGGGAGCGGACGCTCCCCCACAATGGGAGCGGACGCTCCCCAATTCCGGAGACTTGAAACGGAAATTGGCCTATTGGGAGCAAGCGCTCCCCATCCTTGGGAGCGGACGCTCCCAAAGTCAGTAGCTGGCGTCACAAGAGAGAATGAGTGTGTGGAATAGTAAAGATTCTTTGCCAAAAAAGGGAAAGATGAATCTTTTAACGGGACGCCCTTTTAGGTAATTGGTGAAGCTTTTATTGGGACGGAGGGAGTATATTATTCCCTCCTCCGATGCAATGGTCATGTTCGATTTTTTTTTTCAAAATATTGATTTTTAAAAATTTATTTATCAAATTAACATTGATGAAAAAGTATGTACCAAACTAGCACTTTTCAAGTTGGATTCCGAAATTAACAATTTCGGAATAATGTAATCCGAAATTTGTAATTTCGATTTTTTTTTTTTTTTACAAAACTGAATTAACAAAATAATATTTTCTGTAAAGAAAGAGCGATCGCGCGATATAGGTAGGGGCGATCGCGCCGAATTTTCATGTAATCCGGATTTGGTAATTCCGGAATTCATTTTTTTTAAACTGAATTAAGAAAATAATTTTTTTGAAAAATTCAATTTCGAAAATGCTATTTTCGGATTTGCTTTGCAAAGAATCTTTACTTCTTCTCCCTAGCACAACAACACTGTAAACAAACACGAGAAAAAAAAAACAGTCAAGAAGAAGAAGAAAAAAAATAAGGAAGAAGAAGAAGAGGTGGTGGATTTTTTTCAAAAAAAATCTAAAAATTCAATAAGTTGATTAAGAAGTTCAAGAAGAAGAGAAGGGAGGTGGATTTTTATCAAAAAAAAAAAAATTCAAAAATTCAAAAAGTGAGCATAAGAAGAACCAAAAGAAGAAGGTACATTTTAATCCCTCTTAATTTTTGTTTGAAATTTTAAATTAGTGTTTATTTGATTTTTTTGTAAATGTAGTGATATTGTTAAATTAGATTTTTGATAATTAATTTTTTTTTCAATTTTTAGAAATAAATATGGCTGGAGTTCCACTTGTTTTCATGTGTTATTGGAAAGGAGATGATGAACACCCGTTTGAAGGTGAACATTTTGAAAGGGGATCAAAGTGTGCATTTAGGGCTAAAACTCAGTGGAGTTACAAGAAGTTGATTAAAAAGTTAGCTAAGAAAATTGGGGTAGATCGAGCTCATGTTCAGTTGCAAGTTACTTATAGATATCCTCATCTTGTCGCTCCCGGGGTTGCAAATTACATTCCATTTGTAATCGACAATGATATGGGTATGGAAGTCATGTTTGATGTTTCTGTTCAGTTTGGTGGGTTGAGTAGCTTACAATTGTATGTTAAGATGAATTCAGTTGATAATGTGAATGTTGAAAAGTTTGAAACCCATGAGGAGCCATTACAAAATGAGTATGTTAATGACATGGATACTTTCCAGATGGGTTCTTTAAGCTGCTATAGTGAGAGGGATTCTGGAACAAGTACACAAACATATGTGAAAGAGGAAGAGGGAGAGGAAGAGGAAAAGGAAGAGAGAGAGATAGGAAGAGGGAGGGGGTGAGGGTGAGGAATTGTATAATGATGATGATAATGATTCAATTTATGAAGAAAATATTGGGTCGCTTCTAAATGAGGATCGTGACGATGGATATGATGATTGCAGTAGTCCTACTGATGATAGCGAGAATGAGGGTGATGCTGGGGTGAGAGAAGAATTGGGGTTACATTTGGTTACTTACGAAGAACCACAACATCATGTGCATGAGAGAGTCGGGTATCATTTTTATTGTGATATTGGAGAAGGATCAGAGATTTATGTTATCCAATATAACTTTGCTGATTGGGATGCAGAACATGATGAAATTGCCAAAGGTATTCGCTTTTCAAAGAAGACAGAGGTGCAACATAAAATGAAGTTGTTTCATATTAAGAAAAATCCACGCTTCAAGGTAAAACGGAGCACAACTCAAAAGTGGACTATTGAGTGTTTGGTGAAAGATTTTCCGTGCAATTTTTATGTGAATGTGAGTTTGAAGAATGCCGGGTGTTGGGAAGTTACCAAATACAAGGGTCCTCATTCTTGCTTGGAAACAGAAATTAGCCAAGATCATCAAAATCTAGATGCTAAGTTCATAGGGCAAGAAGTTTTGAAACTGGTTAAGGCTGATCCCGAGTTGAAGATTGCAGTTGTGAAGGCGATCTGATGCAGATCCAAACTAGTGTCACAATCATCAGGCACACCTTGAACCATCCCAAACTGCCGCATTACGCGATCTGGGTAGCCTTGCAGGTTATGTGCGATCACAGAAGTATACGACAAGGGACCCTTCCACCTACATATGAAATAATTGACATAAAAAATAATGAGTAAAAAAGTGATAAAATACAAAACAGATCAATTACAGAATGAAGTAATTGAAATATACCTGCAACCAAATGGTAATGTTTCATTAAGTGTGTCACCTCCATGTCTCCTAGGTTGTATACACAACAACCTCTTCCCTGCCCAAATCTATAAAAAAAATTATAATTACGTACAAAACAGATTAACTCAACTAGTCTAATGTAATCAAATATAATTGACATACTTGTACAATGGTCAAGAATCCACCACACCATTTTGAATCGTGCTTAGATGCTACACACATCTCCCTATACAAGAAGGCCAACGCTGCACTACCCCAACTGTACTCACCAATATTATTAATTTTTCTAAGAAGTGAGAGGTACATCAACTTCACTAGGTCATCAGACGAGTCAGGAACCCAAGAACAGAAAAATATAGGCTCGAGTATATGTCTCAATCATATACTCGGATGCATTATTGGGAAGCTGCTCCAAAAGAGGAAAGTGATCTAGAACCCATCTCAT
The DNA here is from genome assembly GCA_022495995.1 of Adenophora triphylla var. japonica. Lineage (NCBI taxonomy): Eukaryota > Viridiplantae > Streptophyta > Magnoliopsida > Asterales > Campanulaceae > Adenophora > Adenophora triphylla. The sequence continues at coordinate 91,628 of JAFEMH010006076.1, forward strand.
AGACACCATTCCACCTTTTTTGATGTCTGCGGGAGATATTACAACCTCAAATAATTCCTCAACAATCTCAGCCCATTCCTCCTTTTTCCTACTAGTTTCTGAACTAGTCACAGTCAATCCGTCTACAGAAAGACCACACAACATACCAATATTCTCTAAAGTGATCGCCATCTCCCCTACAAGTAAGTGAAAAGTGTGGGTCTCTGGACGTCATCTCTCAATCAAAGCCTCTATCAAGTTCCAATCATAGTGTAAATGACCCAATAAATACACCCCGTAAAATCCAGCATTTATAAGTTTATTCTCTATCCTCCAATCAACTCTCGCTAGAAGCTCTGTACCACGCCTAGGTCTTAAATTGGGCAACTGTTGTCCATCCCAAATATAGTTAGATCTATATGTCTTCTGTGAAGTCAATACATGTGGATCAATTGGCCCATGATCAATAAAGAGTTGTTGTTCATGTTGATTCATCTGAAACACGTAAATTCAATAGTAAAGTTTTAAATTTAAATGGATCAATTGGCCCAAGTATAGTTAGATCTATGTGTCTTTCTCTTTCTTTCTTCCTTTTTCCTCTTTCTTTCTTTCTTTCTCTCTCTCTCTCTTTTCTTCTCCGTAAACAATAACTCTTTCTCTCTTTCTCTCTTCAAATCTGAAAACAAGGGTTTCTCTCTCTTCAAATGAATCTGGAAATGTCAATTCCGGAATTCAATTTTAAATGAATTCGGAATCTGCATTTCCGGAATTGAATTTTGCGAAATTCAATTTTTCCAATAAAAAAAAAAAGAATTCCGAAATTACCAATACCGGATTACATGAAAATTCGGCACGATCGCCCCCACCTATATCACGCGATCGCTCTTTTTTTACAGAAAATATTATTTTGTTAATTCAGTTTTGTAAAAAGAAAAAAACAAAAACAATTCCGAAATTTCCAATTCCGGATTACATTATTCCGGAATTGGTAATTCCGGAATCCAACTTGAAAGTGCTAGTTTGGTACATACTTTTTCATCAATTTTATTTTGGTAAATAAATTTTTAAAAAGCAATAATTTGGAAAAAAAATGGGTCTTGTTCGATTATTTAAGAGTTTAATACTATACTAATGATCTTCACTTATTGAGTGATTGCCATAGTTTTGAAAATTTATTCGTTTAAATTTAAACACAAAATCTGGGGAGAAACGCGTTTCTCCGTCGCTTACGGAGAAACGGGTTTTTTTCAACGCCCTTGCCTTTGAACTCCTCCGCTCTTTCTAACGCAGACAACAACACGACAGACTCACCCTCTCTCTCTCTCTCTCTAAATGCACGCAAAGGCAGCTCCCTCACAACCCAGCTCTCCCTAAATCGCCAATGGCGACCTAGCCCAAATTGCCTCTCCCGAAAACCCCTTGCAAAAACTAGGGTTTGAGCAACTAAGAGAAATGGGGAGGCGAGATAGAATCCATGGCTACAAAATCCTCCAAATCAACTGAACTGTCAACCTCTTTGGCGTTTTCGTCCAGGTGAGGGAGCGTCAATGGTGGATTGTAATTGGAGGTAGGGGAAACAGAGGAAGACGATCTGGAGGTCAATTGGCCTTGACGGGAGCTCAATTGGCCTTGACGGGAAACGATGATGAAGGAAGATTGAGGTCACTGGTGACTGGTTTTGGTGAGGGAGACGTTGAGGGAGCTTGGTCGTTACTTGGATGGAGAGGGAGAGAACGGAGGAAGAGGATTGGAGGAAGCGTCAATGGTGGATTGTAATTGGAGGTAGGGGAAACAGGCTTCTGGATATACTTTGGTAAGGTTCTGGATATCATTTGGTAAGGTTCTGAATATCATTTTGTAATTTCGGATATCATTTTATAATTTCTGGATATCATTTTGTAAGTTTCTGGATATCAATTATAAAGCTTCTGGATATCCAGAACCTTATGAAAGGATATCCAGAACCTATGTAAGTGATATCCAGAAATTTAGAATTGGCTTCTGGATATAAATTTTAAGGCTTCTGGATATCCATATTCAATGTTCTGGATATCCAGAACCTTGTGAAAGTGATATCCAGATCATAAATTTGGTCTTGACCTTGGATTTGGTCTTAAATCTTTTTTCTGGATATCCGTCCCAAAGCTTCTGAATATCAATCCCAAAGCTTCTGGATATCCAGAAACCCGTTTCTCCATAACTTATGGAGAAACGTGTTTCTCCCTAGACCTACTCAAATTTAAAAGATGAAACTAATATGTTGGCACTAACAAATACTACTCCGTATAAAAATTGAGGCTAATAGATATGAGAAAATATTAAAAGGATACATATAATGATTATCCATCATGGAATGTGCATATGTATTTGTTTATGTTTTTTTTTTTTTTCTAATTAGAAATTGACAATGGGTCTTTGGCACCCAAGAAGAGACATCCATCTCCACTACCATAAAGTCGAGTGCTTACTCGCAAGCAGAAGGAAGGAAGGAGATGTTTCAATAGGATAAGTTTTGAAATATATTCTACCTCCTAAATTAAAACTGATTTTTTTTTTTTAAAAAGACGGAGGCTAAATGAGAGGAATTAGGAGTGAGTGAATTATATGTATGAAGCCAAACCGAGTTGAAAGTTGGTGAGAGTTATCGTATTGGAGGGTTCACTAGTGTACAAGTTATATATATGCACACACAATCTCTTAAACACACTCTACTATTATTTTTTGTATTGATCCCTTTTTCTCCTCTCCTCTCCCATGGCTTTCTTTGAATATTTTCACTTACTACTTGTCTGCTTCTTCATCCCTGCACTTTTCCTCCTGTTGAAATCCTTAAGGTCTTCCTCGGCCTCTCACAGCCCAATCGATTGGCCCTTTTTCGGCATGATCCCTGCTCTGGTCCTTAATGCCCATCGTGTCCACGACTTTGTCACCGATATCATCAAAGAGACCGGCGGCACTTTCTTGTTCAAAGGACCTTGGTTTGCTAACATGGACATGCTCATCACCTGCGATCCTGCTAACATACATCATATGTTGAGCAAGAACTTTCCCAATTACCCTAAAGGTCCCGAATTCCGCAAGGCTTTCGACATCCTTGGGGACGGTATTTTCAATTCTGATTTCGACTTATGGGAGACCCACAGGAAGACCACCATGTCTCTTTTCAATCATGCCCACTTCCATTCTTTGTTAGAAAGGACCATTTGGGCAACGGTGGAAAAAGGACTTGTCCCTGTCCTTGATTATCTCTCGGAACGTGGGATCGAGTCTGATTTGCAGGATATATTTCAGAGGTTTACTTTTGATGGGATTTGCAAGATGGTTTTGGATTATGATCCAAGAAGCCTCTCCATTGATTTCCCTTATATACCTTGTGAGAAGGCTTTCACGGATACCATGGAGGCTGTACTGTATAGGCATATATATCCAGAGATTATTTGGAAGTTGCAACGTTGGCTTCAAATTGGCAAGGAAAAGAAGTTAACCCAAGCTTGGGGGGCTTTTGATGAATTTATATACAAGTGCATATCGCGAAAAGAAGACATGCTAAGCTGTACAAACGGTGACGACGATGATCAACTTGATTTATTAACGGCCTTCATAAGAGCTTACAAGGATCTCAAAGGAAACTCTGGTGACCCGAAAAAGTTCCTAAGGGATACCCTTTTGAGCCTCATGATTGCCGGGAGAGATACAACTAGTACGGGCCTAACTTGGTTCTTCTATCTCCTTGCAAAGAACCCATCGGTAGAGAGCAAGATCCGAGAAGAGATGCGTAAATTGCAAGTTGTAGAGGGAGAGAAATGGAAAAAGAATTTTGGGGTTGAGGAGTTACGTAAAATGGTTTATCTTCATGGAGCTTTATGTGAATCACTAAGGCTTTTTCCTCCGGTAGCGCTAGAGCAAAAAGCTCCAGCTGAAGCAGACATCCTTCCAAGCGGTCACCATGTAGTTAGTGACACTAAAATAATTCTATCTTTCTATTCGATGGGAAGAATGGAGAGTTTATGGGGCAGAGATTGCATGGAATTCAAGCCGGAGAGGTGGATTTCAGAAAGAGGGGGCATCAAGCACGAGCCGTCTTACAAGTTTACGGCATTTCTTGCGGGGCCGAGGACTTGCATAGGGAAAGAAATGGCATTTATTCAAATGAAAATAGTTGCTGGATGGATAATTTGGAATTACCAAGTTGAAGTTATGAAAGGTCATCCAGTTACACCGAGTGATTCCATCATACTTCAGATGAAGAAAGGTTTGAAGGTGAAATTGAGGAAAAGAAGTCAAGTATTCTAGCTAGTGGTACTGTTAAGTTGCTACTACTAGTTATATATAAGAAGCAGGTTGGATCAGGAATTGATCCAGTAATAAAATGTATTATCGGACAGAAAAATACATAAGTCAGGTGTATAAATGAGTTGAGTTGGGTCAACTCCATTATTACTTTTCTTGTCAATTTCAAACGTACAATTCCATTCCAAATTAAGTAGAGCGTTTTTGACAAGATGAGATGAGATGAGATGGAATTACTAAATGTTGTGGTTGAGCAGTACGTGAGTGAGATGGGTGGTCGTCACATAATAAATACAATGCAAAACTGACCCACGTACGTAAGTAACAGCTCCTTTCATGCATTCAATTTCAATCAATGCCAATGCCGTCTGCCAACTTGATGCTACCAAGCCAAACTGGTTGCACAAGACCTCCAAGCACAGAAAAATAGGACACCTCGGCTGTCTTATTCGCTAGGTCACCTACACGCATGAAAGATGAGTCAAGTAAGCCGGGGGCGTCTCCAGAGTTACCCCTCCGACGCAAGAATAAGTTAACAGGTCACAAAGTAAAGGAAACTATGAGAGAGAGAGAGAGAGCTTAGAGAATAATGGAAGAACTTACCTAATAATATTTTCTAGGTCTCTTTTATACGCACATGTATCATGTGCCTTGCACATGCTAGGACACTTGTCAATCATCAACAAGGGGTGCCAACCACCCCCTAAGTTAGTGGAGACGCACTATTCATCCTGTCAAATCTCTCCATATTGACGGTTATGGTGGAGTCCAGATGTGACAGTTTGACCATCATTCAAAGTCACCAGTCACGTAAGTCGCCCAGGCGACAATCAAAGGTGTGGCGACAATCCTCATATTGCCGCCAATCCTTTCCTCCGCTCAGGCAAGACTCTCGCTTGTTGATTTTATCCTTATATGCCACTAATAACCAAGGAGTACTTCTCGCTTAGCCTTACTCTCACACGCCGGTCTACGCATATTGCTTCATTATACATGTCACCTCACTATTTTGGACCTACTTTAATACACATATTATACGTATTTGGCCCAGTTGGCCAATTTCGCCATGTTGAGCCTAATTTACTGTTTCAGGCCCAAATTCATTTTTCATAATCACATCAGTAGCCCCCTAAGTTCGAGTTAAGACTCATTTATGGCCTTGGAAAGAACTTGTGGCTTCTCGCCAAAGAAAAATTTTGCTTCGCTGGGAAAGGACCGATAGGAGAAATCCCATTTCGTTTAAAGGATAATGTGGCGAGAAATCAGGACTAATCAATTATCCTTACACGTGTCACACTCCTGGAGGATTCCTTTGATGGCTTTGACTGGACATTGATGGGTCGTTTTTAAATTTGAAATCATTACATGGAGGGAAAATTGATTTTGGGGGCTGATTGTACTAAAAACCCTTTGATATTCCTTTCATATAAATACTTCCCCCCACCTCATTTTCCACTTTTTCGTCTCCTTGCTTCCTTAAACCCTTTGAGAACTTTTCGGCGACCTGCGAGCTTCTCCGGTGACCTTACTCTATGTGCTTCCGTTCGATTTTCGTCCAAATCTCTTATCCATCTTTGGTCTCCATTGGATTCCGACCTCGAATCTTCAATTTCTAACCGTTTCCGCAATCTGGAACCAAATCCATTCTCTCGTTCGTTGAACATTCTGGACAGTCTTCAACCTCTTCTCAACTTCCTTCAAGACCCTTCATATTTCCCAGGTAAAACTTAGATCTTTGATTTCTTTATTTTCCTTCCAATTTCTGTTTGTCGCATATGGTTAGGTATAAATCTTGTGTTAGGCAAGTTAGGTATGGTCAATGCAAAAAATCTGGGAGGTTTTACTATTTGGCTAGAGGTATTTAGGTGAGAATTCACTTGAATGATTTGGTAAATTGCTTAAGTGTTCATAAGGTAGATCCCGCCATTATTGACACCATTGAAGTTAGGGGTAGATGCTTTCTTCACTCTTCAGCCCCCATGTCTAAAAAAATTTTTAACTCTCATGAACTTTGTGATCACATTTGTCGACTTTATGGCTCCCCAATAAACACTGACACTTCTGATGCTGATTTTCCCGCTGCGAGATCCATAGTTCATAGGTCATATTATAAATAAGTTGTTTCTTCTGATGATTTAGGCGAGATATCAAATCCAGGAGCCCCTAGCACTTCTACTCAAATCGGTGGCGCGGGAACCAGTACTTCACAAAATCCCCAAATAACTTCTTACCATACTAGATATAATATTGACCACTTAGATTATCACATAGCGGACTATAATGGCGACATGTCTCTTTCCTCCATTAGACACCGACAAGACGAAATTGTCGTATTCCCTTCCCAACTTGAAGCCGGCCTTAGGATTTCTGTTGACCTATTTATCTGCCTTGTTCTTTACAAAGCCCAAGCAGCTATTGCTGAACTTCACCCCAACGCCATCAAGGTTCTAACTTGTTTAATTGTTATTTGTCGCGCTCTGCGATGAGAACCAACTTCCCACCTTCTCTTAGATCTCTTTACTGGTTACCAGCAGCAAAACAAAGAAACGAATGAGATCAGGATGTCGCTTCAATATAAAAAACCAAAAATTCTAACTCCACTTCCCGCCAAGGTTCATAACTGGCAGACTGATTCCCTATTCATAATTTCCCGCGTAGGCTGGGCTCTCCCTATCGACTTGACAGGCATTCACCCCAAAATAGATAAAAAAAATGGGCCTTAGACGAGGATGGAAAACGCCTTAAAAACAAAATCATTAAAATCCTCATAGATGCTTCTGGCACCATCACTCCTCCTACAGCCTTATTTTCCTGCCAAAAAATTATCTTGGACCACACTCTACTCAGCCAAGTTGGGCTTTCTTATAATTTTCCGCCTGTTCCTCCACGGGTCGCCATTGAGCATCCCGCTTCTTGTCCGGGATGGGAGATTCATTCGGGCGACAAATTCAGCTCAGAATGCACAATTTGCGGGATTGGCAAAAATCTGTGTTCAGCCATGATGAAAGTCCAACGTATGGTTCTCGTTGTTTTCCTCTCTTCCATTTCTTTACAAGTTAACTTTTCTTTGTCGCTAACACACTCTTCTTTCCCGCAGAACACCGCAACATGAATGTTAATCAAAGGATGCTGGCCCAATCCAACTCTGAGGCTCAAGCAAAGAGATTACCTATGGCCAGGAGAGCTAGCCTAGCTTCCCAGAAGACTGATCACTCCATTCCCATTGCATCTATGGGTGTTAATGAACGTACCACTAGCGAAGGTTCCCGCAAGCGAGCTTCCACCAACCCCCGCCAAAATAAGCGCCAATGAATCGCAGCCTCTGATCAACCGCAAGGAAACCAACCTACAGGTCTTAAACTGCAGGATGAGGATGATGAAGAGGAGGAGGCCCCTACTAACGCCGAAGACCAAACTGAGAAACAAGCAATGGACGATGATGATGCTGGCCACATTGAGGGACTCCCAGCTGAAGATCCAGCAGAAACTGAGATCCCGCCTCCTCCCCAATCTAATGTACCGACTCATACCACTTTTTCTCCTGACCACCAACAACAGACTTCCCGCACCACTCCATGGCGCAAAGCCAGCTGGTTAGAGGAGGATTTTGTGATTCCCACGGATGAAGATGGCATGAAAGTCCTGTGCCAAGAAGCCAGCAGCATTCCCGTTCTGAAGGGGCTAATAATTGAGCGGAGGGATCCTGTGGAACGCCTGATTGGTTCCACAGCTCTAAGAAGGTCTTGTGATGCCCAACAAGTGGCCATAGTCAAGGAGCAAGGCTCCACTCACTCCGCTTACCATGCGGGAATCCATCTCTCAACGGTAAGGAAATTTACCTTCCTTTTGCTTTCACTTCTTTCTTTCACAATTTTTACTTACACTTTATTGTCTCTTTTCATCTTGCAGGTCAGCAGCACCATATTTGGTCTTGACAAGAGATGCATGGCACTTGAGTCTCATCTGGAGGAAGCCCTTACTCAAGCGGAAACTCTAAAGACTGACAAGGAAAACTTGAGGAAAAGGGTGTCCAGGCGGGATGGGACTATCCAAGATTTGAAAACCCAAAAAGCAAAACCTGAGGCTGACTTACAGGCTGAAGTAGCAGCTAGGGCTCAATTTCGGGAAGAGCTGAAAAAGAAGCGACAAGATGCTGAGGACAAACTGCTGAGAATTGCCGCAGAAAATGAGCGAATTAGGAATGAGAACTTTTTTCAAGCAAACCAAGTCACCAAGCTCAATAGTGATCTCGCAGACGTAAAGATGAAGGCTGAGTCCGAAGCCATGGATTTATATGATAATGCAATTCTTCATACTTTGAGGGCAGTTGCCGCAGATGCTTCCTCAATTCCCGCGATCACTCCCGCCCGCTTAGCTAAATGGGGCTCTGAGACTATCTTTAGTGACCATTTCCGCAAGGGACATAGCCTTGTTCCTTACGGTGATGAAGAACTTGTCCAGCTTGCGGAGGAGGATGCGACTTTAGGAAAGGCTCCATGGACTGTTCCCGCAATCAATGCCAATAACATCATTCCCGACTGGCTTGAACTTTTAGATAAAAACAAGAATGCCTTGAATGATGCTTATGCCGCAGCTGAAGACCTTCGAAAGCAACAACAAGATGGCCATGGCGACAATTGACATTTTTAATCTTGGTTGTAATTTGATACAATTTTATCTCTTAACTTTTTGGTGTGCCTTCGTGCCAGTAAACAATTTGTAACATATTTGCCGCTTTGTTGCGGCATTTTATTTGGGGTTTGCGTGCATGTAAACAATTTATCCTTACTTTCTCTCTATGCTTCTAACTTTTAACTTCTGATTCTCGCACTCCTCTTTTCTCGTCATACTTTGTTTGAGAATATCTCAAAAAATACTTTCCTTACTTCATTTTATTTCCATAAACCCATACTCCCCCTAAAAAATGAGACTGTCTTTAGGCAGTCTTATTAATCGTTTTATGGGGCCTTGCGATAATTTTTCTTGTTTCATATTGTTGACTTGTCGTTACTTAGTGAATGTCTCAAGTAACTAGAGACATCTTCAAGCCATATTTTTAACTTGTCGATAATAATGATAAAATGCCTCAATTAACTCGTCACATAAATCCAGGTCACTACTTTTATTTGTCTCCTTTGGATGTCGCGGTTTGCGACTTAGCTTTGACTTAATTCTCGCCTTTACGAATGATTTATTTCTTTGAAATTTCTGTTTTGCTTTATTATTTCCTCTTTTTATGTCGCTGTTCGCGACTTTACTTCTAGACTGACTCACATGATATTACTTTGCTTCTGTAACTATCTTTTGCATGTCGTCTGTTTTGCTTTTCGATAATTTTGACTTTTGCTTTGATAGTTTATCAAAGATTCACTTTTCACACTTTATCTCTATATACATACTACTCCCTTCAAAAGAGTGAGGCTTGTCTTTAGGTAGCCTTACTCCTTAACTATGCTTCACACCTATTAGCTTTACTTAGCATTGTGGCGACTTCCTCTCCTTGTTCGCCCTTGACTACTTGGCCAAAATATCTTGTTTCTCGCTTTTCGCCTGACACCTTTAATCCAGGTCTCTTATGTGCCTGGCGTCTTCATGCCAGGTCTTTTCTGTGCCTGGCACCTTTAAGCCAAGTCTTTTCTGTGTCTGGTACCTTTAAGCAGGTCTTTTCTACTTTGAGCAAGCCAGTACTTTTCTTTGATCTAGCTTTCTTGGCGGCAACCTTCACTTTCCTCCATCTTCAAGCTTTCATGGAGGCAATCTTTACTTGCCTCCATCTTTAAGTTTTACTTGGTGGCAATCTTCTTCAGCCACAATCTTCATGGTCACCATATTCTCATCGATCCTTTACTCTTGATACCATCCCATGCTCAATTGGCTCCTCTCGTGTGCTCGACCATTAATTCATTGAACCATGAAACATGAAGTTAATCTCGTTAGAATTTAACAAGTATTGACAAATATTGTATAGTCATGTCGCTAAAATTCCCGCCATCTTCTCGATAATACTTCAAAATACATCGTTCAAGATTATCAAATTTTACATAACTTTCCCCTTTCTAGCACTTACGACAACCAAAATACTCAAGTTACAAGAAAAGTTATATAACTTTTGTTATCTTAAAGTATGAAACAATCAAAATAGCTGAAACATAGAGAGCGACAACTTTACTGATAAAACCGTTTCAAATGATCTACACTCCATGCACTTTTGAGCTCTTCGCCATCCTTCTTCTTCAACTTGTAAGTTCCTTCTCGAACGACTTTGGTCACTTGGAATGGACCTTCCCATTTTTCATTCAGCTTTGTAAATCCCGACTTTGGCCCAGTGGCCTCCACACTCCTGAGGACCCAATCTCCGACATTGAACGACCTCTTGTTAACTCTCTTGTCGTGTTGCGCCTTCATATTCTGCTTGTAATTGATCATTCTCATTCTCGCCTGATGCCTCTTCTCGTCACTAAGATCCAAATCATTGCAGCGTCTTTGTCCATTTCTTGCTTCATCATAATAAGTCACCCTGTAAGTCGGCAGCGCCATCTTCGCTAGCGCCATGGCTTCAGACCCATAAGTGAGCGCGAACGCTGTTTCACCAGTTGAGCCCTTTATGGTCGTTCTAATATACCACAATGCCGTCGGCAATTCCTCCAACCAGGCACCACCTCTTCCTTCCAAATTCTTGCATAGGGCGGCAATGATCTACTTGTTTGACGCCTCAGCCTGCCCGTTGCATTGCGGCCTATAAACTGTTGACTTCCAGTGCTTCATATTCAATCTTGCACACTCTGCCGAAAACTTTTTCCAAAAATGGGTCCCATGATCAGAGACAATAGCCCTTAGCAGCCCATATCTGTACCAGATATTTTCTTGAACAAACTTTATCACATTGTCCTCATTGATTGTCGCCAGTGCTTTCGCTTCGGTCCACTTAGTAAAATAATCCACTGCAACGACCACATGTTGGCATCCACCCTTAGATTTTGGGAAAGGCCCTATCAAATCCATCCCTCACATATCAAACGGTCATGTCGCCACAATTGGGGTTTGCTCAGTTGCTGGCTACCTTGGAATGTTTCCGTACCTCTGGCATTTCTTGCACTTCTTCACGTAATTTTCAGCATCTTTCCTCAAACTAGGCCAATAATACCCATGGAATAAAACTTTGTCGGCCAGGGTTCTCGTGCCAGGGTGGCTTCCACAAACTCCCTCATAAATCTCAAACAACACTTTCTGCACCAAGCTAGGTTCAACACATCTCATGAGCGGCTTTGTAAAAGACTTTATGTACAGAATTCCATCTTGAATTGTAAACCTGGGTGAGGTCACCTTTATCAGCTTGGCCTTTTCCTCATCAGGCGGCAACTCTCCTTTATCCAAAAATTCTTTCATTTCAGTTACCCAATTCTTTTCCGCTTCGTCAATCTCCATGATCACTGGTCTGTTGATTGCCGGCATGTCAACATACTCCATCATTGGCTCACTAACCGAACCCTGCATGTCGCCTCCTGCCGACCTGCTCAACGTATCTACCCGTGAATTTTCAGTTCTATCAATCTGTATCAACTCCCAAAATTTAAACCCCCTCAAAATGTTTTTCGCCATATTACAATACTTTACCAAAATAGGATGCAACACCCCATACTCGCCCTTTACTTGGTTCACAATCAGTTGGGAGTCTGAGTTAATGACAATCTTTTTCAGCCCAATATCCCTCGCCAGTTCAATTCCTGCAATCAACGCCTCATATTCCGTCTGATTGTTTGAAATAGCCAATTTAAACCTTAGAGCTTTTTCATACTTGCAATCTTTATCAGGGGATACCAAGGTGATTCCCGCTCCACCTCTTTCCTTGGCTGACGAGCCATCTACATGCAAGCTCCATCAATTCGGTGGCCTCTCCTTCTCTTCACTCAAACTGGGCACAATTTTCTTTGTCGCCCTCTTCTTAATTCCCTCTACAACCAACTCCACCTGCGACTTTGTGAATGAAATCTCTACAATAAAATCAGCCAAATCTTGCTCCTTTATCACTCGGCGAGATTCATACCTTATATAAAAAAAATTCAGCTCAATCGACAATTTTAACAATCTTCCCGCTGTATCTGGTTGTTGCAAAATTTACCTCAACGGGGCATCAGTAAAAATAACGATGGTGTGCACCACAAAATTGGATCTCATTTTACGAGCGGCAATCACCAAAGCATAGGCCAACTTCTCGGCATTGCCTTTGAATATTTTCGGCTTCTCTCACTAACACGGCAGCAACCCCATAATCTGATGCCGCCAGATAGACAAATAACTCTTCTCCCTCAACCAGGCTGCACAATAATGGCGGCTTCCCCAAATAAGCCTTCATCTTCTCAAAAGCGACATTACACTCCTCATCCCAGACAAACTTCTTCCCGCCTTTCAAAACCTTGAAAAAGGGTAAACACCTCTCAGCAGATCTTGAGATAAACTGCCCCAAAGCAATAATTCTTCCATTCAACCTCTGGATCTCACGAATTTTCTTCGGTGGTGACATATCCAATAAAGCTTGAATCTTCTCGGGGTTAGCCTCAATCCCTAGCCTATTCACCAGAAATCCCAAAAACTTTCCCGCCGTCACCCCAAATGTGCATTTACTGGGGTTCAACTTCATTGAATTTTTTCTCAGATTGTAAAAAGTCTCTGCGAGATCCAACAGATGGTCGTTTTCCTTTGTCTTAATCACCATATCATCAATGTAAGCTTCAATATTCCTCCCAATCTGCTAATTAAATACTTCATTCACCATTCTCTGATATGTCTCTCCGACATTCTTCAAGGAAAAAGGCATCTTTTTGTAACAAAATTTCCCTTGGGCGTCCTGAAGGCTGTTCTCGCCCTATCCTCCTTATCAGTGTAATTACCTCACTTTTCAAACACCCAATGTCGTTTGGGGTTGGATACTTTACTCTCTGGAGCGGAATTGACACAACCATCTCGAAGCTCTGCATGAATGGGATCCCACAATCGCGTTATAAGGGGAAACCAAATCAATCACCAGAAATTCAACATTCTCAGATCTCACCAGCGGGCCTTCTCCAGTCTCAACTTCTAACATTATAGTGCCCTTCACCTTGATAGTATGATTTGTGAACCCTTCCAAAAATCCATTATATGGCACCAAGTTTGCTTCTATATAATTCATTCTCTTGAAAGTCTCATAATATAAAATGTTCATGCTGGCCCCAGAATCCACCAAAACTCTCTGCACAATGTTGTTACCCAAATAAATAGTTATTATCACCGGCTGGCTCCCATGGCTCTTGGTGACGGCCAATTCTCGCCTGGAAAAGTTGATCACCCTGGCCTCACTAGCGGCATACTCTGGGACGTTGAAGATGTGCGACAAAGTCATTATCAGGCTATTAATCTGAGCCACACTAGGTAGAGGATCCTGAATAACATCAACCAAGGTTCTCTCAGGGCTCGCCTCTTCATCTCGCCCCACATTTTTCTCCAGAAACTCCTTCAACTCGCCCCCATCAATCTTCATCTGAATCACTCTCCTCAAATTATAACAATCGTTTGTTAAATGCCCATTAGCTTGGTGATATTCACAAAAATTGTTTTGATCTCTGGCTCCTATTGTTCCTTCCTTGATGGGATAAGCCAGCGGCAAGTTCACCCTTTTCAAGATCTCGCTGAGACTCGTATTCAGCCTATCATACTTAATGACTCTTCGCGGGCCCCGACCTCCACCACGACCACCACTTTCTCCAGCCTGGCTCCAACCACGGCCTTGTCTGTCTCCCCTCTTTTCATCCATCACATATTCAATTCTCTCCTTGACATTCTTCTTTGCCCGCAGAAGTTGTCTCAGGTTTCACCATCACATCATCATTATATCCTCCACAATATCCCCGAACTCTCTCATACAACTCTCCCGCCGTTTCTGGCAACCTCATGCCCAACTCTCGCTTGAAATGGCCTGGCAACAAACTTGCATTGTATAACATAATGATGTTGCTCTGCTCTATATTCGAGATCTGATTGGCTACTTTCATGAGCCTCTCTATGTAACTCGCAATTCCCTCACGAGCCTTCTGCCTGATTCTGCATATGCACTGAATCTCGCCAAATTCCTCTTAAAATCTTGATTACAGTGACTGATTCTGAAGGCAGGGTCAAAAACCAGTCCAACGCATGATCAGTCAGCGTGCTCGCCAACGCTCTACATAGAATGACCTCACTTTTGGTCAGCATAGACATTGTCACTTCAAACCCGCCAACATGGGTTCTCGCCCTGGTATTTCCCGAATAATTTGACAAACTTGGCATGCGAAAAGTGGGTTCTAGATCAGCATTTTGAATACTTTTAACAAACGGGGCTAAATAAGAATCCATTTCATCCCCAGTCTTGGTTCCCGCCTCTAGCTCCTTATTTTTCTTGGCCATTTCAAACTTCCACCTATCATCCTCCTCTTTCTTAGCTTTCTCCGCCTCTGCGGCCTTTTCAACTTCTGCAACTTTCTTGCCACTTTCCTTCTTATCAACCCTCTTCTCGCTCTTCTCATATCTCCTCCGGTCTCGATCTCGTGTATAACATCAACGTTTATAGTGGAATAAATGTTGTGAGTATGAAAAGTGATGTAGGAAAGAGAAAGTGGGGTAGGGAATAATTAGTGGATATTTATTGTGAGTATGACAAGTGAGTCCCACAAATAAAGCAGTAATAAAAACTTCCCATTTTTGAGTTGTATCCCTTCAAATGGAACCCCCAAAAAGAAAATTTGTACCTCGGCAAAACGGAGGGAGTAAGATATAGGACTTAAATGAAGGACAAGGGGCAACTACCCCAGACAAGAAATTGCTCCTCCAACTGATGTACTGCAGGCTTCCAACCATCGGTGATCGGCCGTCCCCAGCCTAGAACGGAAAATAAGTAAAAACCGGTAGCGCTCAAGGTTTTGTGGCGTACATTTTCATCGGAGGCAAAAGTGATGCATCAAATTTAATGATGAGCGCGCGGTTTCAATTCTTTTGTAAAGTGTAGTCTGCATTTGCCGCCTTTTATTTTAAGATCAATAATTGAAATTAATTAACCTTTAGATGAATCTCCGCTCTTATTTTTCTTGGTTTATTGTGAACCAGATTACCCCTCATTCACACACACACTCACATGTGCGTTTCAGTATAACATCAACGTGTCAGATGTCAACATCACCAGCCACATTCTCTCTCTCTCTCTCTCTCTCTCTCTCTCTCTCTCTCTCTCTCTCTCTCTCTCTCTCTCTCTTCCTTATTTTATTTCCTCAAAATTTTAAAATGCAATATCTCAAAATCTATAAATTGAATAAATAATTTGAAATCATCTTATTAATCGTATCATCAAAACGAATCAAACAAGCACATTTTATAAATGAGAAATAATTTTTTTTATAATTTAACACTAAAGACGAGTATGTGTCACGTAACCTTTTTTTACGTTGTCTCGCAAGGAGGCGAGAAAAGGGTTCGAACCCTAACGCTCACCGAGGGTGAGGCTTGGATTTACCACAGGCCACTCCTTTGGGGACTAAAAGAACAATTTTTTCTCATTATTGACTCAATTTATGATCAGTTTTTTAATGATAAAGATGAATTTGTTTTCAAATAACCTTAAAAATAATATGAACAACTGATAACTGAATTTATCACTTATTTCTCACTTGTTAGCAATTGAAAAATTCATTTCTTGATTGTTTAAATTCATTTCCCGATTGATGACTATATTTATCACTTATTTCTCATTGATACACAATTTATCATTAGTTTCTCACCTGTGAACAACTGAAAAACTCATTTCTCAGTTGTTTAAAGTTAAATAAATGTGTTGCCACAACTTATATGAACTACTGATAACTGAATTTCTCAATTTTTTCAAAGTTAAATATGAATGTTTTCTCATATATCCTTAAAAATGATAAATCTTTAATTTTCAAATTGTTTACTATGAAGAAATTATTTAATTGAGAAATGCATTACTCTTTGGAATTAAGAATTATGTTTATTTTATATTATTGTAATAAATTTGCATAAAATTAACAACAAAATTATAAATAAATTTATTTTGTCTTTCAAATTGTTGAAAATGGAAAAAATAATATAATGGAAATATTTATTTATCTATTAAAACTGAGAAGGATGTTTGTCTTTGTCTTATTAAAATAAATGTGCAACAAGTTGATAATAAAGTGGCTTGGCATAGTGGTAAAGATGACACCTTAGCTAATGGGAGGTCTTGGGCTCAATTCCTGCCAAAGGAATGGATGGGGTGGCTGGAGGAGGGGCTGGGTGGTCAGAGGTAGTTGGACGATCGTAATTGGTGACGGCCTGAGGTGTTGTCGGCGGCGATAAGAGGTGGTCGTTCCGCGACATCTTGACGATGATCGATCGACGACGATTGGACGGCAGCTGAACGTTGGTGGAACTATCAGCCCGTGATCGAAAGCTGTTGAACTGTCGATCGAAGTGAGGAGTGGTGACCGGCCAGTGAGAGAAGGAAAATTATGGTAAATAAGGGCTTGAGGTGGTGGGGGTAGTTTTTACATTAAAAGAATTATTATAAACTATCAGCCAGTGGTCGAAAGCTGTCAAACTGTTGACCGAAGGGAGGAGTGGTGACCGACCGGTGAGAGAAGGAAAATTATGGCAAATAAGGGCTTGAGGTGTTGAGGTGGTGGGGGTAGTTTTTACATTAAATGAATTATTATAAAGAGCGGTAGGAACTTTTACGGGGATTTTGATTTTAATCCATAGATCCTAAGGTCAATATGAAAATATAATGTTTTTATTGTCAAATATTATCATATCTCAAAGACTTATTAATAAAAACCCTATAAAAGTAGAACATACTATCATCCATTCGGGCCAACAATCGTTAGTGATTGATGATTTGTTTTTATTGCCAGCCAATTTTGTTATAAAATTAGGTATTCAAATGGGATTTGACTAGAGTGATAGTAAGTAATGACTTAGGCTCCGTTTGTTTGGGAAAAAATATTTTTCGAAAAATATTGATATTCGGTTGTATGGTAAATCCAAAAAACAATTTCATTTGTTTTTTAAATATAAGAATAAAATTTTCTGATAAAAACACAAAATGGGGTAGGTAGGGTAGGTGGATGGGAGATAGGGGTAGGGTAGGTGGTGGGGAGAAAGTGGGGTAGGGGTTAGGATTAGGATAGGGTAGGGTAGAGTAAAGGAAATTGGGTAGGTAGGTAGAGTGAAGGTAGGGGGTTGGTGAGTGATTGAAGGGTGGGTAGGATAGGGTGTGGGGTTGGGGATGGTTAGCTGATTTGTTAAAAAATAATTTTAATATGAGTAAAAAAATTGACGGGTGGGTGAGGTATGTAGGGGCGTTCAGAGGAGTTGTTAAAAAATAATTTTAATATGAGTTAAAAAAATTTGATGGGTGGAGGGGTTGGGCGGGGTGAGGGAGGTTAAGAGGAGGTTAGGGTGGTGGTTTGGGGTGCATGGAGAGGCGGCATGGGAGTTTTCAAAAAACAATTTTAATATGAGTAAAAAAATTGACGAGGTAGGGGTGGGGCGAGGGTTGTAGGGGCGGTAAGAGAGTTGATAAAAGAAATTAATATGACAAAATAATAATAAAGGGGGGTGTGAGTGGGGGGGAGGGGTGGGGTTGGAGGGGAGACGGGGAATTTGATAAAAAAATTAATATGAGCAAAAAACAATTGATGGGAGCCGGTTGGGGGGTGGGCAGGAGGGGTGGTGGTGTGGGGTGCTGGAGGAGTGGGAGGTGGTTTGAGGGGCGACAGACAGGTGAGTTATTAAAAAATAGTTTTAATATAATCAATTTTTTTTACGGGGGTGGGGGACTAGTTGTAAAGAAAGCAGGAATATTGTTAAAAAATAATTTTAGTATGAACAAAAAAAAATGATGGGGGGGGGGTGGGGGGTTGGGTGGTGGTGGTGGGGTTTGGAGGGTGATGGTGTTAATAAGTTTTTTTCGAAAAATGTTTTGAAAAGGAGGAATTCGAAAGTAATTTTCCTTAAAAAAACAAACCTATTTTCCATTTTTCCATTGATCGAAAAAAAAATTTCGTTAATTTTATTTTTTGATGGTTACCAAATATCGAAAAATGGGAATAATATTTTTTCCCAAACAAACGAATCCTTAGTTGAAACATTTTTTAGAATATATAATACTCCATTTGGCTCATAATAGTTGCCTATGGTTTTTTTTTTTTTTTTTTTTTTTTTTTTTTGTGTGTCTCCCTCCCATATAATATAACCATGGAGGCAGAGATGGAGTAATTCATGGGCAAGGAGTCATTGGTCTCCTTGAAATTTTAAAATAAATGTTTTGACCCTCTCATCTTTAGAAAAACTACATATGTATGCAATGATGACCCTAAACTTTGAAAAAATTGCAAATTATATATACACTTTTAGAAAGTATGGATTTTGTATGAAACATGAAACAAATTGATTGAGTTATATATACACTTTTAGAAAGTATGGATTTTGTATGAAACATGAAACAAATTGATTGAGTGTTAAAGTGTTAAAGTAATCATACAATTGTGAAATCAATTAAGAAATGAACAATGATTTTTTTCAATTTTTTACAAGTTAAAAATGAAATTTTTATTTTAAAAATTTGAATCATATCTTGAATATAATTGTTTGATTCATTTTAACGATACGATTAATACGGTGGTTTCAGATTATTTGTTTGATTTCTAGATTTTAAGATATTGCATTTTAAAATTTTAAGGGAAAATCAATTTATTATAATTGTGAAATCGAACAACAGTGGAATCACATAACTGATCACACAACACACACATGCACAGGGACGGATCTAGAATTTCTTAACTGCGGGTGCACAATTTACACTACATAATCTCGTACTAAAATTTTCCGTAACGCAAGTACATTTGCAATACATAACTTCAAATACAATTGTCTCATAGGGAAAAACAATACAAATATTCGAATTAAATTTGTACCCTACGCGTTTTCATACTTTGAAAACGTTTAATAACATCATCATTTGTTACTTTCCTAAGCAAAATCTTTTTCAAAAAAACATACTAGACAATCATTCAAAAATTGATCACAAATCTTGTTTCGTAAATTGTTCTTGACATAGTTCATCCCGGAGAAGCATCTTTCCACACTTGCCGTTGCTACAGGCAAAATCAATGCCAACTTCAATAGTCGAAACACCAATGGATACGACAAGTATTTTCTTGTTGTCAACAGAAGTAAGTACAAATCCGGAAGGCCCTTCAATTGACCAAATCTGTCATCCGATTGCATATCCATAATATATGTCTCTAGTTGATACTTAAGAGCATTACCTTCATGATAAGTGAAGTCATACGGATAAAACTGAGCCAACCTTATCAATTTTGATGAATCAAAATCAACAAATCTATCCCTTGGATTCAAACTAGCAACACAAAGAAGCAACTCAGTATTTATCTCATTGAACCGATCATTGATCTCCAAAATCTGTTTATCCAAAATGGCATAGAAGCACTCCACACGATAATGAAAATCGTTTGTAACATGTGTCTTATGGCGAGGACGATGATGATTAACATAATCGGCATTCATATCCAAACTATCAATGTTATTCTTGCTGCAAAAGTCAATTACCTTCATTAGGAGAGATTCCCACCCATCACTTCTTGTCATTTGCAATCTTTCCTTGCTCAATTTAACAAGCGACATAGCATTCAAAATATCTGTGTCTTTCCTTTGCAAAGCTAGTGACAACTCATTTGTAATCGAAAGAATAGTCAACATCAATTGCAAATTAAAGACAAAATCAAATGACTGCAAATATCCAAGTAGACCACGTGCTTGATTTCTTTGTGACGACTCAGTAGCATCATAAGAAACAACTTCAAGAACTTCAACAACAGAAGAAAACATGACAGATAAGTTCACCAATGATCTAAAATGAGACCCCCAACGCGTATCAGCGGCTCTCGAAAGACACAACTCTTGATTTAATCATGTTCCTGTCTCAATTAAACCATTACCAATTTCTTCTGTCACTTTTGCAGCTTGTCGTAATCGAAGCATATCTTTACGTTTACAAGATGCTCCAACAACATTTGTTATGGTGGAAATCATTTTGAAAAAATCCTCAATATCATCATAATTTTTAGCCAAAGCAACAAGAGCTAATTGTAACTGATGAGCAAAACAGTGAACATAATATGCAGATTGATTTTCTCTCATAATCAAAGTTTTCAAACCATTGAATTCACCTCTCATATTACTAGCCCCATCATAGCCCTGACCCCAAACTTTGATCAAACTCAAATTCAAGTCAGCTAACACACCATCAATAGCAGATTTTAAAGACGAAGCAGAAGTCTCCAACACATGAACAACACGAATGAACCTCTCTTTTACATATCCATAAGAGTCCACATATCGTAAAACCACGGCCATTTGTTCTTTTTTAGACACATCGCTAGACTCATCAACCAACAATGCAAAATAATCATCTTTAAACTCCTCAATGATTTTTTGTTCTATCTCTTGAGCAAAACAATGAACAATATCCTTTTGAATTGAAGGAGACTTCATTTGACAATTCTTTTTGTCCGCATTTTTCAAAACCACACTGCCAATAGATTCATTGTGAAGAGATAGAGCCTTTAGCGTTTCAAGGAAAGTCCCTTGGTTCAAAGAATTTTCTGACTCATCATCACCACGAAAAGCATGCCCTTGATTCAACAATAATCTACAAGTAGCAATTGAAGCACATAGTCGAACCCGATAGTCATTTCTCAAAGCATCATCTTGTCTATGAAAAGCAGCTTCAATAGATTGATTTTTTCTCATTAGATCTTCACACTTCTTTAATGAAATATAATGGAAACTATTGACTCCACCAACATGTAAATCAAACCTCTCCTTTTTATGCCAACTAGAAAAACCATCACTTATAAATGCACAAGCACCAAATCTTTGATCACATGATTGATCTTTAAACAGATAACAACACAAACAATATGCTTTGTCTTCTGCAATGCTATACTCTAACCAATTACCATATTCTTTGAACCATTTCGGATTAAAGCGACGCATTTTAGTCCCAATCATCTTTGAAGGAAAATCATGATCGTGAGGTTGACAAGGACCCTTTACTAGATAGTATCTTCTAATATCATCTATTTGATTTGGATGATATTCAGAAATTCTTTTTCTAAATGCAGGATCCGAAGGAAGACTATTCAAATCAACAAACTCTTTAGTAGCAGAGGCCATAACGGGAACCGATTGTTGATTTGGTGTTGGTGCACTACTAGAATTACCCACCCCAAAACTAGTTTCACCATCCCCAATTTTTTTTCTTTTGATGAGAAATTTGTCCATATTCAATAATCAACAATAACAACCCCACATATCCTACACAAAAATTCAACGAAATAACCATTTAATCAACAAAGTAAAATCAATTAATCAAACACATATATATAAATCACCCACTAAATCTGAAAAAAAATCAAAGCCCCAAAATTATTTCAAACCCTAGATTTCTATTTTACTTGAATGAGAGAGAGAGAAGTCAAAGGAGAGATTTGAGGGTTTGGGATACTTACAAGAGAGGACGGAGGATTGAATCTTGATGAATAATGGAGATGGATTTGTGAGGTAGAGGGACTAGAATTGCCTTTGTTTACTTTTTTGAAAAAATTTAAGAGTCTGTAACTTTTATTTTTGGTGGGTTTACTATTAAGTTCACCCCTATTTCTAAGTAGTAAATCCTTGGTGGGGGTGCACTTAGTAAAAAAAATTTTTTTTTTTTAAACTGTTAATTTTTTTTGACCGGGTGCACGTGCACCCGCACCTGGTACTGTAGATCCGTTCCTGCACATGCACGCACAGAAGCGTCTAGGAGATAAATTCTAGGGAGAGAAAGTCTTCCCTCTAACTTCTGGGGGGATCAAACCCATGACCTCCAGGTTGAAAGCCATGAACTCTAGCCAGCAGGTCAAATTCTCATGTGCAGAAATCACACAATATTGAAATAACACAACTGTGAAAAATATAGTGACAAGGGCAAAATGATCCATAAACTTATTAGCTAGATGTGAAAATGTCATTAATTAAAGTTAAT
The DNA here is from genome assembly GCA_022495995.1 of Adenophora triphylla var. japonica. Lineage (NCBI taxonomy): Eukaryota > Viridiplantae > Streptophyta > Magnoliopsida > Asterales > Campanulaceae > Adenophora > Adenophora triphylla. The sequence goes on from JAFEMH010006076.1 coordinate 114,012, forward strand.
ATTCATTTGACTAAACAACTTATAATTAGTCAAAGACTCAAAAGTAAAATGGTTATATTGTCAATTTTATACTTATCCATCACAAAATTAATGTAAAAAGAAAAAAAATGCACTCGATCAAGAGAAAATTCAAAATATTTTTGTAAATTCATTTTGGAAGAGAGGTAGCATCAAATTTGAACAGTATCTAAAGTTTTAAATCGCCCCTCATTGATAAATTTGGCTATTACAGTAATTAATACTTTATTTTTATATTATAATTTGAAAATTCACTAGAATATTTCATATGAATGTCAATAAGGATTTTATCTTAAAAAGGAGCAAGCAAGTACATTATGTTTCACAAAATTGTTGAATTTTTAAATGGATTTTTATTTAAAGATGTGAGGAGTATGCTTCTTTTTTTTGAATAATTATATTTTGACCCCTCACTTCAATTTCTAGCTATATGTCTCTGCATATAATAATAAGTGTTTCATTTTATGTATGTCCATCCAAAAATAAGTGTCAAGAGTTCTATAAGGAAACATTCTTAGTACATTTTACCATAATACAAAAACAAGTAATAAAATATTAATTAATTAATTGAAAACATCGACAAGTCAATGCGACACTTATTTATTACAGCAGAAAAGTATGATTAAAAAAAAAAGCCATCACAAAAAATTTGATGTTATTGTTAAAATCATCATGATTTACATTGATCAAAGCAAGGTAAAATGAAAAGAGCAAGGAAGGCTAGCTAACAAGGTTTGCGGCAAATGCATAGTACAAAGGATCTGCAGTAGCCATCGACGGAACCCTCAGCTTTGCAAGCTTCGACACAAGGTTGTTTGATACATATATCAACGGGATATATTTTGCTTACATCCTCGCAAACTTTTTCTTCTGCATTCGCCATTTCTTTTACTGTAATCCGTCAAAGTAATAATATATACAAGGTTAATTAGTTTTGAAAGAAAAAAAAAGAAGAAAACAAATAGAAACAATTAATAAACTATTTTCATTGAATATCTAATATATGAGTATTCAGGGAATTGCGTATACTCCCTCTATCCTGAAAAATGGTGTATTGATAATAAGTTTTAGATTTTCATGAGGATAATTAAATCAATCTAAAATTATTCATCAATGTAACTTCGTGTTAACGACAAAAAAAATGGAAATATCATTTTGGGACGGAGGGAGTATAATTATGTGTGTGTGTGTGTGTGTGAGAGAGAGAGAGAGAGAGAGAGAGAGAGAGAGAGAGAGAGAGAGAGAGAGAGAGACCATTAGAGAAGGAAAGGAGGAGTAACATCATGAGCACAACAAAGGAACCCTTCTTCATGGCTTAACTCTATAAGAATGTTGCAATTACAATAAGTTTTGCTAATTGCTTGTTATGAATTTGTTGGTAAAATCTTCATGTGGAGAGTTGCATTTTTATAGTGTTCAAGCCATTAATGTGTTCAATATTTTCCCAAACTTGGTTACTTGTCTCATTGGAAAAAACTTTTAATTTTATTTCTAGAAATGGTATAAAAATTAAGGACAAAAAGGGAACATACATCATTTCTTTTTTATTTATACATACATTTCATGTGGGCATAATCTTCTAAAAAGGCAACTTACTTGGTTTCCTTTCAAATAAAAAAAAGTAGTGAAGTTTTGAACGATAAAAAAGAACACAAAATCTGGGGAGAAACGCGTTTCTCCGTCGCGTATGGAGAAACGGGACTTGATTTGTCGCGCGACATACTTAGCCACAACAACTGGATATCACTTCCTCAGTTTCTGGATATCCAGAACATTGCATATGGATATCCAGAAGCTTTGAAAAGGATATCCAGAAACCAAAATATTTTTTCTGGATATCCTTTCCAAAACTTCTGGATATCCATATTCAATGTTCTGGATATCCAGAAGCTTTGGAAAGGATATCCAGAAAAAATATTTTAGTTTCTGGATATCCTTTTCAAAGCTTCTGGATATCCATATTCAATGTTCTGGATATCCAGAAGCTTTGAATAGGATATCCAGAAACTGGCTATGTATGTCGCGTGACAAACCAAGCCCCATTTCTCCATAAGGGACGGAGAAACGCGTTTCTCAGCAGACCTACTCAAAAAAGAATCATACATAAGTTCTTCTTGAATCAATGGTAACAATTTGAATAAAAAGAACCTGAAAAAACTCGTATCAAATCAAATATTCTCTTCCAAAATAAATGTCTTTTTTCGTTCTAAAGAAACATTTTTTTTTCTTTGCATTCATATATGAGTCAGTCTGGGGAGAAACGCGTTTCTCCGTCGCGTATGGAGAAACGGGGCAACGTTTGTCGCGCGACATACTTAGCCAGTTTCTGGATATCCTTTCCAAAGCTTCTGGATATCCAGAACATTGAATATGGATATCCAGAAGCTTTGGAAAGGATATCCAGAAACCAAATATTTTTTCTGGATATCCTTTCCAAAGCTTCTGGATATCCAGAACATTGAATATGGATATCCAGAAGCTTTGGAAAGGATATCCAAAAACCAAATATTTTTTCTGGATATCCTTTCCAAAGCTTCTGGATATCCATATTCAATGTTCTGGATATCCAGAACCGATGAAAGTGATATCCAGTTGTTGTGGCTAAGTATGTCGCGCGACAAACATTGCCCCGTTTCTCCATAAGTGACGGAGAAACGCGTTTCTCCCCAGATTTTGGCTTCATATATATATCGGTAAAGTATTAACCCTTAAAAATCCACTTTTACTAAAGTTACACTCAAGGCCGATTATGAGGGATTTGGGGGTCCAAAGTTTCAGGGTATTCAATTTATTTACATCAACCCATCACACTGATAACTGACTATTTTATAGTTATTTATAGCATTATATATTTATCATTTATTTAGTTTTTATTCTCATTTAGTATGATTTAGCTTCTTTTATTCTATATCTTCGATTTTATGTTTGTTGGTATGTTTTAGCATTTATACAGGTTTTAAAGTTAATTTCTGGAACAAATAAAGTTTGGAAAAATCTAAGGGATCAAAGCTAAGGAAGGGACAACTTCAAACTTGTCATCTAGGCCAAATATAAGCTGAAGCGGCCGTGCTCTATAAAGTAGAGCGGTTGTGCAACTGCCTTTGTCAAGCCAAAATGGCCCAAGTCCATTGGAGCGGCCGTGTAGCAAAAAGTGGAGTGGCTGTGCATTCAAACCAGTTCAAAATGACAGTTGGTGCCAAGGCTTGCACGTCCATGCAAGTTACAACGCACGGCCGTGCATTTACTGTTATCAGTCTAAAAAGACACCTTTTGAAGAAAGCTCTTTGAAGAGTCCTAACCTTTGAAGCTTATGTCTATTTAAACGACCTTTTGTACTGAGTTTAGAGGATCCGAACAGACCTGAAATCATCCAGGATGATCAGATTATACTTAGAATAGATAGAAAAAACACTTTAGCAATACATTTATACACAATTCTTGAAGATGTGTCGATTGTTCTTAGGAGTCTTTATACATCCTTGAAGATTGTGAAATACAACGTTGAAAATTTCTTTCCAGCATTTATTATAAGAATAAGTATCTCTTTCTTACTTATATCTCTATGCTTATTTCTTATTTTACTATGATGAATGGCTAGTGAGTAATCCTCCATTTCTTGGGGTCGAAAACTCGGCTATTATGTTTTCACCTTTATAATTCATGCTTCTTCTCCATGTCAAATCAATTCACTTCTTAGAAATCTTAATGCTTATAATAGGGAGATGTCCTTGGTTGTATAATCTTAGTTAATCAATAGAATCTTGATTAGCGGAATTCTATGAATTGAACTAGGCTTCATTAATCACAAAGTGTAGTTTAATGACCTAGGGATGATCCTTTAGTGGAGAATACGTGAGAATAACTCGAACTGAACGGATTTTGGCATACAGGGATCTCTCGAGAGGTAAGCCGGGTAGCCCGCTTGTGACAGGCGGGAATACCATTAACGGAACCTTAAGAGATAGGCCGTGTTAGTCTTAAAATACATGTGTTAGGCCTTCACCCATGAGTAGTTGCACAATTTAGCGTATCATCCTTGATTTATGGAATTTTCATCTTAAAACAATTTCTTAATATCATTCTTAAACGCCTACAAATATAAAGACGTTCATATTTGTAGAACCCTAGTTAATTGAGAGAAGTACGTAGCTATGTGTTGGGTCAAATATATGTGTAGACTTAGAATTGCTTAATCTCAATCACGTGGATAGTTAGTGAAACCTAATTTAATTAGATTTTATTTTTGGATCTCTTGCTAATGCCTTTGTGCCAGTGTATCAAGTTCTTCAGGTTGAGAACTTGCTGGTGAGATCAGTATGGTAACCAGCAGAAGAAAATCTTATTCAGCAACATCTTTCAGCAAGATAGGTGACTGGCACTACCAGTGACAACGGTCGTATCTCTATCTCTTAAATTGTACTTATTTGCTAAAAGTAGTTACATCCTTCTGCTAACTCCATTCTGCTAGTTCTGACACAGGAGCTAATTTTAGCTCTACTTTGTCCTTTGTTTGCGTTGGCAGGTAACCGGTTGGGACAAAGGGATCTTTACCCGCTGGACTACGCCGAAATGCCATTCCTCGTATCTCCCGCATTAAATGTAAAAGATATGGCATTTATTGACCCTCGCCTACCAACCTTAAAATTTGAATTCCAAATCTACCCTTCAACGTCAACTAGCTCTTTTCCCTTCAAGTATATATTGAAGACTTTAGAGCATTGAAGAAGGTTGGTTGTTGCATTGAAGAGAAAGTGCTTGAAGCATTCAATGAAGCTCGAGCATTCAAGTCCAAAAAATCATTAGACTTTATTAGGACATACACTCGTGCACAACTCAATCAAATATGTAAGAATTCCCCAACAAGACAATCATTGGAATGCATTGATTGAGATTCACACACACACCTGAGTGAGATAAGTTCTTAACTTGCCGCTCAAAAACACTTGGTCAATTTTTGTCCTAAGATCATCAGTAGATTCTAGACTTTAACCTTTATAACTAGCAAAGCTACTTCTGTAATAGACTAGGATAAGATGATAATAAACTTCACTTAAAATCCAAGTTCTGACCAAATTTGGTAGAGGACATAGCAGCATTCACGCTGTGAACCTCTCCAAATATCTTCTCTTTGTCTTTACTTTTCCTTGCTTAACTTTCATCTTGCCAGTTGATCTCTATCACTGTTAAGCCGTTCATCTTACTGATTTCATAAGTTTTTCCTTATACCAAACCACTTACATCTGCATAAAGTTTTAAGAAATACATTGTGTTAAAAACCAAGCTCTAAACATTTTCTTACCGATTTTATGTGAGTTCAAAACTAAGTCACATACTTTCCGCTGTGCTTACTGATCATTATATGTTCTACCGATTAGTGACTTTTATTTACACAGTGTTTTCTTTTAAACTGTAAAAAGGCTATTCACCCCCCTCTAGACTATTTTCATACCAATTGGACCTAACAATTGGTATCATAGCTTATCATTGAAATTTCCAAGCCTTACAGCTTGAATTACCGATACCATTGTTAGGTTGTTAACCTAACAGTTTATTTAATATCCGCAAGTGCACGGGCTATTGCAATATAGCTGGTGCAAGTACGGGTCGATCACACAGAGACAGGGTTTACTAAGGAATTATTTTTGTCTTTCTTAAAATTATAGAAAAGATTGGGGGGAGATAAAGTTTGATTTTGGAAATAGAAAGAACAAAAACAGAAAATACTTCAATAAAACTCTATAAAACAAAGCATTCTTGGGATTGAAAATCATACACATAATCTTATTCATCAAATTGTCATTGTCTTGGAAATATAGATTTTCAGAAAAATCAAGGATGGTATGTTAAGCCTACACTACTTCGGGTTATGACAGTAGCGTTTGTATTCTTCACTAATTATGCCCTAACTGTTTGAGATTTTCGTTTATGTTACTCCCGCCCTGTCACAAACGGGCATTCTGGCTTATCTCTAGCTGACCATAAATAGTAAGAATCCACTAAGAACGAGAGTCAACATACTTTCCATTAAAGGAACATCCCTAGGCCGTTGAACTACTTTCGTGATCAATGGAACCTAGTTTCTTTATATGGTTTCATCAATCGAGATTCTCCGCTAGGTCTATCTCTCAATTGACTGAATCATAAAAGTTGGACGTCACCAAAATGAAAGACATTTAGAGATTAATATAAAGAAATTGTTTAGATGAAGATAGAAGACAATACTTCTTTTATTTTAAGATGATGAACATGTATGGTTTGAGTTTCCAACCCCAAGAACAATGGGGATTTACTCACTAGCCATCTAAAACAAATAAGCAATTAAAATAGAGAATAGAGTAAGAAAACTTATGATGAAATAGAAGACAAATGGCTGGAAATAATGCTTCACTTTATTGCTCTTCTTTCAAAGTGACTTCAAGAACAAAATGTAGACTTTGATCTTCAAATAATCTTTGGAAATCAATATGACAAGTATTTTTCTAACTTCTAACAATATGCTTATGAACTTTCAGTAATTTTCTATATCTAAGACTGAGTACAAGAGGTCTTTTTATAAGGGGGAGGGAACTCTTCAAGAAGGTGCCTCCAAAAGGTGCCTTTTAATCTGCAGTCACGACCTTGCACGGCCGTGTTAAGGGATTTGAACGGCCGTGTACCCTTGGCGCCAGATTTGATTATGAATTTGGAAGACTTGCACGGCCGCTCCTCATTCAACTGCACGGCCGCTCTGAGGTCAACACGGCCAGGTCCATTTCAAGGCTCGGTCACTCCATGTTTTGGGGCCATAAATGGCCTGTCATGGCCTAAGTGCACGGCGCTCCTCCATAGGCTGCACGGCCGCTCCACCTGGATTTGGCTTGTGTGTTTGATTTGTTTGGTACTCCTCCATGCCTTTTATCTCAAAGTATCCAAGCATCCCTTTGATCATAAAAAGACTCTAAAACCTGTCTAAAATGCATGAAATATACCAAAAGGCGTAAAATCTAATAAATAAGAAAAAGTAACTAAAAATTACTTAAAATGAAATGAGAATGATGATTTATCTAAGTAAAAGTATATAAAACTTAGGATAAATGACTATATAATAGTCACTTATCAAACTCCCCCAAACATAAGCTTTTGCTTGTCCCCAAGAAAATTTAGGATGAAAACACGGAGAGGGAGAAAAGAAAAGAAAAGCAAGAATGATCCCTCAAAAAATAAAGTAGCAAGCCCTAAATGCCTTTTGGATAATGCCTTCATCTTTCTAGTCATATTTTGTATACCTTTAAAAATTATTTAGAAAGAAGCATTTTGGAGATATTTTAAAGAGATAATTTGTAAGACAATAACCTAATATAGCTTATATAGAATTTGATCATGTAAAGCATGCTAGAAGGATAAATCTTAGATCCATTTCTTGGTAAAAGGGAAACTTTCACTCTTTAGAGTGATTTTTTTGAAAAAAATGATTTTATTTCTTTAAAATGTAGAAAGGGAAGTATAAACACTTATTCACAAACTAAAAGTTCCCGAGATTTGTATTGCATTCTTGAATCACAAGGGTGAAAAATGGATGATGATAGTGGAAAAATCTCATCAAAGTTTCAACAATTTTATCTTATTTTTGCACGTGTTATATTTTTGCAAAAAACCTTAGTTATTTTTGATCCTTTCAAGTAGGAGACATTGTGGCTGGGAACCCCATGTTCCTAATACTTAGATCAAGAATACTTTTGGATATTACTTCCGTTTGGCAAGAAAGCATCGTCGCAGCGAACGCCGTGCCCCAAGTTACTTAGGAAGTAATAGGTTTCTTTTTGCTTTTAAGATTTGGTGACTAAGTCACTCTTTTAGCAATAAGATAAAAATGCCTAAACTTGATTCGATTAGTGGAAATGGAAAGATGGGATTTTGATGAAGAGGTGCGATTCAAGGGATGCAAAACAAAGGGTGCTTCTAATAAGGGAATAAGCATTTAATAAAATTTAAAATGTACAATTTTAAAGAAATATTTTCAATATATTTTTTTCATAAGAATGACCAAGTGTAGATTGATAAAGATTCCTTCTAATCAAATGTCTTTTTCTTGATAAAACTCTATATTTTTCTATATTAACTTATGAGGCTTTTAAATCATTTCTAAAAAATATCCCTATATTTTTCTTCTCATTAATTTACAAGTTTATAGAAAATATGAGAGGAAAGACAAAGGCATTATTCTTGGGCAAATGGCAAGCATAAAAAATAATGATATGGATCATCATAGGGATTATTACTATATATATATATTTTTATATACTATACATGTATAAAATGAAAATGCAACTAAGTTAAAAAAAAAGAAAAAATTACACTAGAAAGCAAGTAAATCTAGACTCAAAAGCAAAATAAAATAAAGATAGATATACCCCCCCCACACACTTGAAATGAACATTATCCTCAATGTTTCAAGGAACAATGTCAAATTCGGAAGGGTAAGAGAAACTTACTAAGACGGTGGTGGTTGAGGAAAGTCGTCCCAATTGTTGACCCCATAGTTGAAGATTGTGTTTACTTGCCTTAGAATCGTATTCACACGATCTTGTATATCATTCCGGAAGTAATGGAATTCATTGTTGAAAGTGTCGAACCGAGTCATTATTTGATTATTTTGAAGCTCGATCTGATCAAACCTGTCATTAAAATCCGATGGCAATTGGGGTAGGTTGGGATGGTGTTGCTCTCTTTCTTCTTCTTCTTCTTCTTCTTCTTCTTCTTCTTCTTCTTCTTCTTCTTCTTCTTCTTCTTCTTCTTCTTCTTCTTCTTCTTCTTCTTCTTCTTCTTCTTCTTCTTCCTCTTGGTTTGCTTGGCTTGATTGGCCCTCCCCTTGGTTCATAGAATTAGGAAAGATCCAAGTTTGAACTTGATGGGTTCGGGCAACGGGGAGGATGGGACTTGGCAAAACAATGTAGGGCATTTTACCGGGCCCTACCAACCAATTGAACTCCCCACGTCCTCTATCCGAGATCATTTGCATTATTCGTAGAGTTGGAATATCCAACTTCGTTGAACCCGAAACTGCAATTTCATTATCGGGCATTACACGCCGAAAATGCTTAGCAAACAAGGTAATAATACCACCAATATGAACCTCCCCATTGAAAGTTGGAGAGACAATGTCACTGAACAACTCGATCAAGAAATGGCTCAAATTAACCCTCCTATGAGCCCTTACCAAAGACCATAACAAGAATAGCTCCTTCTTGTTTACCGTACCCTTATCCTCTCTTGCAAAAAACGGTACATGCGTAGAACCTATAAATAAGCCGAAGAACGGGATGGATGATAGACGAGGCTTTTGCGACACTAGACTTGAAGGATGGGATTCCGGTAATTTTCTCCCAAAACACATTCTCCCTAAACTCGATGGGAAAATCGGTTTCATAATTTGTGTAAGCTGGCCAACCCAAAATTTTGTTTATGTCAAAGGAAGTGAGGTGAAACTCCTCTCCACCAAGCCTAAAATATAAGTGTATCAACTGATATGGCTCCCCCATATCCCCACGAATTTCTGTTGTAAATTCCTTCCTCATAGTGCACAAAAATTCCAAAGTGATCCTTTTGTAAGTTTTCTCATGCAATTCGAGAAAACCGCCACAACCAAACCCGATGTGGAGCCTTCTCACATTCGAATAGACATCTAAGGCTTTGACGGCAGGAATATCTGGGAATTGGGTTGGACTAATCCTTTTTTGACGAAGGGCGGTAAACCTAGCCACTTCGGAAGGCTCTCTAAACTCAATACCCAAATCATTGAGTGTTGGGTTCAGATTAGGGGTAGGAGATGGTTCCTTTCGGGACCTCTTCGAAATCCTATCAGTGGCTTTTCCTTTTCCCTTCCTTCCTTCCATGAAAATATTGTAGAAAAAATGCTCAAAACCCAGCTAAAGTAAAAAGAAAGTAGATTACCCGGAGAAATTTGTGTTTGAAAGGCTTGAAATCTTTGTTGAACAGCCACAAGACACCCAAAAGCTCCTTCCTTGCACCGTAATTCGGAGTAATCCCTTCGAATTTATGAAATGGGTGAAGGGTTTTTTGAATTTTCGGAATTGGGATTTTAGGAGGGTTTTGGGATGATTTTGATGGGGGAGAGATGTTTGACTGGTGGATTTGAGGAGGATTGAGGGTGAATTTGTGGTTTAAAATGGTGGAGAAGTGGGTTTTTAAAGTAGGTGGGGCGGAGGTATAGATGGAGAATTGAAGAAGATGAAGTGAATGAGGGAGGAGGGAGAGAGACACGTCTCTTTGACTGAAACGACGCAACTCCCCAGGCGATATGCACGGCCGTGTCAAGGGATTTGCACGGCCGTTCCCTTCTGCTGAGTCAACTCTTCTTGACTCGATATGAACTGCACGACCGCTCCCTTCTGCTGAGTCAACTCTTCTTGACTCAATATGAACTGCACGGCCGCTCCAATGTATGCTGCACGGCCATGCTAACTAATATTCACCACTTTTAATTTTTTTCTTTTTCTCTCATTTTTTGTATACCTATAAAACAAAGTTAGCACAATAATACTTAATAAAAAATGAAATAAAATAAAATAAAATAAAATAAAGTATAAAGAAAATAAAAAAAATAATCCATCGGTTACCATCCCGATGATGCTTGTTTTAGGTCCTTAGCTTGACCCCTTTCTGGTAGTAGGAGATGTATGATATTTAGTTGACCTTTTGTCATTGACAACATGCCAATACAACCCTTCCGGAGTAATTAGTATCTTCTGCGGTAGACATTTCTTCCATCCCGACTTCTTGGGTAGAACAAGTGACATATAGTCTTTGCACTTTCTAAAATTCGAAGTGACCTCCTTCTTTGCTCTTTTTGACTTTTTCACTACACTGTTAGTTTCGGGACATGCAGAAATATCTATAGCATTATTATTATCATTGCAAATCAAAGGTTCAATAATTATGGGATCATTTTCTATTCTTTCCTTTGATTGCGATTCCTCACCCATCTCATTTTCTTCACTTGGGGTGTAGGTCTCAAGATAGGGATCCTTGAGATCTGATCTATGCATACTGAATTCGACTTTTTCTTTCCCCACATTTAGGGAAAATGTGCCATTTTTCACATCTATGATTGCCCCCGCAGTGGCAAGAAATGGCCTTCCTAGAATGACAGGAATTTGATGGTCTTCCGCCATATCCAGGATCACAAAGTCGACAGGGATGATCAAATTCCCTACTCGACATGGCATGTTTTCCATAATACCAACGGGGTATTGAATGGAACAGTCTGCCAATTGGAGAGTTATGGTTGTGGGTTTGAGCTCCCCTATACCAAGTCTCTCGCTAATCGATAATGGTATTATACTTACGCTAGCTCCTAAGTCAAGGACAGCGTTATCAATGTTTATTCTGCCAACACAACAAGGAATAGTAAATGTACCCGGATCCTTTAATTTTGGAGGATTTTTATTTTGCAAGACAACGCTCACTTCCTCCGCCAACATAACATTTTCATTTTCTTCTAGCCTTTCTTTTTCAAAAATTAATTTTTTCGAAGGTTTAACGGCTAAAGGCATATCTTCATGTTTTTTAAAATATGGAATGTTGACATTAATGGCATCTAGGTTTTCAAGGAATTCATCATAGTCCTTGTCTTGTTTCCTAGGGGATTCCGTCCCCGAACTAGTCTCAAACATCGGAGGGATTGGACTATAATCAATATTTCTAGGGCATTCATTTATCTTTTCTTGGTCATCCCTAGTTTTCACCACGTTAACATGCTCATTTGGCCTTTGAGGTTGAGCGGGAAGACTCTCTTGTGGCCTACTCGTTGGGATAGCCTGTTGAGCTTGTTGAGTCTCTAGCATCTTATTATGCGCTGCTAAGTTATCAAACCTAGCATTTAGAAGTTTAAAGCATTCCCTAAATTCATTATTGATCTTTTCTTGGGAATTTTTTATTTTCCACTACGAAATTCATTATAAGTTCCAATTTTGATTTAGGGGAGAAGGTACTTGCATTGTTATTGAAATTCTTAGGTGCAAATCCCGGGGGTTGTGTAGATGGTTGCGGGTTTAGAACGTTGTTATTCTTATAAGAGAAGTTGGGGTGATTCCTCCATTCGGGATTGTATGTATTAGAATACATCCCCCCCCCTTCTGTCTAAAAGAATTTACAAAGTTCACTTGATCATTAGAGGTAGTGTCAAGTAACTCGCAGTTATCCGTACTATGTGAGTTAGACCCACATAGTTCACATAACACATTTACATTTGCCATGGGATTGACATTAAGATTTTCAAATTTTTTTTCAAAAGCATGTCAACCTTAGAAGAGAGAAGAGTAACTGCATCAACATTATATTTACCAGGCGTACCTTGTTGTTGCTCCCTCTCATTTGACCATTAGTAATGGTTCAATGCAATATTCTCGATAAGGTCATATGCCTCATCGACTCCCTTGTTCATCAATGCTCCTCCTGCAGCGACATCAATGGTCTCTCTTGTCTTGAATATGAGACCGTTGCAGAAGGTGTGAACAATCAACCACTTTTCGAGCCCGTGGTGGGGGCACATTCTGAGAAGTTCCTTGAACTGTTCCCATGCATCATACAAAGTTTCACTATCTGTTTGACAAAAGTTAGTGATCTTTGTGCGTATTTGGGCAGTTTTGCTTGGCGGTAAAAATCGACCAAGGAATGCTTCTTGAATTTGGTCCCATGTTGTCAATGAATTTTGGGGGACCGAATTCAACCATTGTTTCGCCTTATCCTTAAGAGAGAAAGGAAAAAGGCGCATCCGAATCGCTTCCGGGGTAACATTTTGAATACGTGTGGTATCACAATATTCAAGGAATGTTTGGATGTGGAGATGAGGATCTTCGAAAGTGGTGCCGCTATATTGGTTATTCATAACCATATGTAAAAGTTGCGGCTTTATCTCAAAGTGTGCCGCTCCGGCATTCGGCACAACGATAGGGGATCTAGCTCCCGGGGTACTTGGATTTACGAAGTCCCGTAGGGTCCTAGCTGGCGTTTGTGGATCTCCTTCCGCCATATGTTTTCTTAAAGTCTCTTTAAATTTTCTTAGTCTTTCGTGAAAGCTTCGTTCGGGTTTCGGATCAAAATTGTCAAAGAATGTCCGAGCCCGTTTCATACACTATAAGAAAAACACTTAAAGAGAGATTAAACGTAACAATTTATCAGAAGTAAAAACAAAACAATATGAAAACAAAAGTAAAACAAAAAATTATGTAGTAAAGACAAAAACATAAAGTAAGCCTTTGTCCCCGGCAGCGGCGCCAAAAACTTGTTCGGTTGTTAACCTAACGGTTTATTTAATATCCGCAAGCGCACGGGCTATTGCAATATAGCGGGTGCAAGTACGGGTCGATCCCACAGAGACAAGGTTTACTAAGGAATTATTTTTGTCTTTCTTAAAATTATAGAAAAGATTGGGGGGAGATAAAGTTTGATTTTGGAAATAGAAAGAACATAAACAGAAAATACTTCAATAAAACTCTATAAAACAAAGCATTCTCGGGATTGGAAATCATACACATAATCTTGTTCATCAAATTGTCATTGTCTTGGAAATATAAATTTTCATAAAAATCAAGGATGGTATGTTAAGCCTACACTACTTCGGGTTAAGACAGTAGCGTTTGTATTCTTCACTAATTATGTCCTAACTGTTTGAGATTTCCGTTTATGTTACTCCCGCCCTGTCACAAACGGGCATTCCGGCTTATCTCTAGCTGACCATAATTAGTAAGAATCCACTAAGAACGAGAGTCAACATGCTTTCCATTAAAGGAACATCCCTAGGCCGTTGAACTACTTTCGTGATCAATGGAACCTAGTTTCTTTATATGGTTCCGCCAATCGAGATTCTCTGCTAGGTCCATCTCTCAATTGACTGAATCATACAAGTTGGACGTCTCCAAAATGTAAGACATTTAGAGATTAATATAAAGAAATTGTTTAGATGAAGATAGAAGACAAGACTTCTTTTATTTTAAGATGATGAACATGTATGGTTTGAGTTTCCAACCCCAAGAACAAGGGGGATTTACTCACTAGCCATCTAAAACAAATAAGCAATGAAAATAGAGAATAGTGTAAGAAAACTTATGATGAAATAGAAGAGAAATGGCTGGAAATAATGCTTCACTTTATTGCTCTTCTTCCAAAGTGACTTCAAGAATAAAATGTAGACTTTGATCTTCAAATAATCTTTGGAAATCAATATGACAAGTATTTTTCTAACTTCTGACAATATGCTTATGAACTTTCAGTAATTTTCTATATCTAAGACTGAGTACAAGAGGTCTTTTTATAAGGGGGAGGGAACTCTTCAAGAAGGTGCCTCCAAAAGGTGCCTTTTAATCTGCAGTTACGACCTTGCACGGCCATGTCAAGGGATTTGCACGACCGTGTACCCTTGGTGCCAGATCTGATTTTGAATTTGGAAGACTTGCACGGCCGCTCCTCATTCAGCTGGATGACCGCTCTGAGGTCAACACGGCCAGGTCCATTTCAAGGCTCGACCACTCTATGTTTTGGGGCCATAAATGGCCTGTCATGGCCTAAGTGCACGGCCGCTCCTCCATAGGCTGCATGGCCGCTCCACCAGGATTTGGCTTTGTGTGTTTGATTTGTTTAGTGCTCCTCCATGCCTTTTATCTCAAAGTATCCAAGCATCCCTTTGATCATAAAAAGACTCTAAAACCTGTCTAAAATGCATGAAATATACCAAAAGGCGTAAAATCTAATAAATATGAAAAAGTAACTAAAAAGTACTTAAAATGAAATGAGAATGATGATTTATCTAAGTAAAAGTATATAAAACTTAGGATAAATGACTATATAATAGTCACTTATCAACCATGGCGGGAAAAATTATGCAGTCGTTCAACATCACCACCATACCGATGTTGGACGCCAACGAATTTGATGTTTAGAAATTCCGAATGATAAAGTACATGAACTTCATCGATGACCGATTGATGAAGGTGGTGGAAGATGGACCGATTACTCCTCTAAAGGTTCAAACCACCTACAAACCCATACCATCCACTCCTCTGACTTCGCATGCCGACGTTGATGATGAACAAGAAACTAATGTCCAAGTTACAGAGACTCTGGTTGAGAAACCAAGAGAAGAATGGACTGAGGAAGACAAATTGACCTACGCTCTTGATGGCAAAGCCAGCCACATTATCTCTTGTGGTCTTGACAACAAGTAGTACAAGCTTATTGACTTGTGTAACACGGCACAAGAATGCTGGAACAAGCTCCTTGCTTACTTCAAAGGAGATGCTCGCACCAAGGACAACAGACTTTATGATGCAATTACTGAGTTTGAATCATTCAAAAGTCAGACGGTGAATCACTCAGAGCAGCCTATGATCGGTTCTGCGAGGTAAGTAACTTATGTGCTTCTCTAGGTAAGATATACACTATGAAAGACCTAAATATACGCTTTCTAAGTTCGTTGGGAAGTATATATCATAATCAGGTCACCGTTATTAGAGAAGCTAGAGATTTAAACACTAATTCTATTCAAAATATTGTGTCCAGACTATTTTTGTATGAGAGAGAACTACAAAAACTTATTGTTCTTGATAAAAACTTCAAAAATGTGTCTCTCTCAGCACAGACTCAGATATCTCAATCTTCTACCTCTTATCCTCCTACCGATCACTGTCAAAACCCTTGTTGTAACAAAACCTTAGAAAACCCTTCTAAGCCTCAAATGGAAGAAGATGAATTTGCTGCATTTTTCAGAAATTACAGAAAATTCATAAACTTCAAGAAAATGCAAAAAGACAGCAAACACAATTAGCACAAATCATTTACTCCACCCTTCCATAAATCTGCCAGCAAGAACAAGCCTTCTACCAGTGCTACTGATGGAAAGAACAACAAAAGAGACCTGGTGTATTTTAACTGCCGAAAACCTAGACATTTTGCATCAAAATGTCCCCAGCCAAAATACGAGTATGTCAGGAAATCGGTAAACTAAAGACACCCCAAGTCCAGAAGCTATGTTGCAGATGACATTACAGAGAAAGCTATGCTAGTCTGATGTGAAACTGACTCAGAAGATGAAGGCGCTGCCGATGACAATGAAGATGCAGATATAAGTTTTGTTGCCCTGGATGCTGATGACAAAATTGCACTAGATCTACCGACTCCTATTCATAGGAATACAACACCTCCAAGAATGCCAACAAGGACAAAACAACCAACAAGACATTCCTTTCAAGAAGTCAAAATCAAAGCAACAAATCCTTATGGTTATAAGGTTCATCAAGTTGGAACTTCACTCTATGGATAGTGTGGACCTATCTCCTTATATGCAACTGAACCAAGTCCTCCACAATCCACCGAAAATAAGCTATCCATTAACAAGCACCCAAGCATTTCGAAAAATATTGCCAAACCCATCTCATCCCTACCAGACTTCTCTCCTAAACCGAAATCTCACTCAGCCAAAAGAAACTTTACCGACCCTCTCCCTGAGATATCTAAGGCTGAGATAATAGAGACCATGGATGAACTCTTTATTGATTATGAAAAGTTGAGTAGTATTCATGAAATAATGACTGCTGATTTCAATAGAGTTTCTGCTGAAAAAGACTCACTCAAAACTGAACTTGATTTTCTAAAAATTAAAATGAGTCAGTTCGATCAGCTTAAAATTGAAAACCTGGATCTCAAAAACAGAGCAAAAGTATACACTGCTCAAATCAAAGATTTTGCTCAAAGAAATGACTCTCTCACAAAGATTATTGATACTTTCTCTAAACCTAAAGTTGTTGTTGATGCAATCCTTGCAAACCAAATGTCTTGTAATAAAGACCAATCTGGGTTAGGATTTGAATCCATCAGTAGCAGTTATACTGATGCTTCTGTGACAGAGAAAAAGGATAAGAAGGCTGAGAATAGCTCGATGAACTCATTGCATACGGACACTAAGCCTAAGTACAATGATGTGGCAATGAAGTATCCTAATTACCAAACTAAGGAGAAAGAGAAGTACATACAAAATGGAATTAAGGTTGCTGATAATGATTCCTCCGATGATGGCATTCATAGTAAATACATCAGCAAAGCAGGTCTTGCCAATCTTAAATCTGCAGCTGATGAACAGTTACCCTCCAAGGTAACTGGCAAAAGCAAGCTGAAAAATAAGAAGGGCAAAATCAGAACCTACAAAGTCTCCAATTTTGTACCTGCTCATTCTCCTAAGTCTAACGAAGCAATGACTAAATCTGGTGATGACCTGTCGACTTCTCAGTCAATCAGCAAAGTGAGATGTCACAATTTTTTGGACTATAGTCATCAGGCTCATGAATGCCTCTTGAGAAGCCTTTCTGGACCCACTTTGGTTAATTCCTCTAGTGGTGGCTAGTTATGGCTGCCCAAGAGGAACTAATCTCTTGGACCCATTGAATAAGGGGGCATGTTTATATTGCAGGAATGCTTCATGGCCTCGACTGATGCCAGCAAAGATGTATGGATTTTGGACAGTGGTTGTTCTAGACATATGACTGGTCGTGCCGATCTCCTTGCTGATATTGTTGACGCATCAGGTCCTCCTGTAGTATTTGGTGATAATGGAAAAGGAAAAATAGTAGGATGTGGAACCATCATTAGAGGTGCAGTTACTGTACATAAGGTCTCTTTGGTGGATGGACTCAAGCATAACCTTCTTTCAATCTCACAATTCTGTGATAGAGGAATACAATGTGTATTTACTACTTCCAGCTGCTATGTGAAAGATATTGCTTCAAATGTAACTCTTCTCACTGCCAAAAGGAAAGGTAACATCTATGCAGTAGACTCAAGTGCTATTACTGGTGTTACTAATATCTGTTTTGTAGCTAAGAACATCATGAGAACTCATGGCTATGGCACAAGAGACTCAGTCACTTGAACTTCAAATCAATCTCCAAGCTTGCCAGTTCTGTATTGGCAACTGGTCTTCCTAAAGTGTCTGCTGATCATGGAAAGAAGTGCAGAGCTTGCCAGTTGGGAAAACAGCATAAATCCTCTTTTGATAGCAAGCCCTGTCGACCTCTAAGTGCCTAGAAATGCTACATATGGATCTATATGGCCCCACAACCACTGCCAGCCTTGGGGGAAGTAAATATACCTTGGTTGTAGTAGATGACTATTCAAGATACACTTGGGTGGAAGCCTTCAGCAGCAAAGATGATACTTACGCGGTTGCCACCAAGCTATTCAGACTACTACAAACTCATAAATAAAGTGATATCATTAGCATGAGATCAGATAATGGGACTGAATTTACAAATAATGGTATTGCTCAATATTGTGACGATCATGGTATAGACCATAATTTCTCTGCTGCTGGTACACCTCAGAAAATGGTGTAGTTGAGAGAAAGAATAGGACTTTAATTGAAGCCGGTAAGACCATGATTTCTGAAGCTAGGCTACCGAAGTATTTCTGGGCTGAAGCCATTCATACCGCCTGCTTCACTCAGAACAGATCTCTCATCAACAAATTCCATAACAAGACTCCTTATGAACTCTGGAGAGGCCGAGTACCCAACATTGGATTCATCAAAATTTTCGGGTGCAAATGTTATGTGCTTTACAATGGAAGAGAGCACCGAGGCAAATTTGATGAAAAAGTTGATGAAGGTATCTTTGTTGGCTACTCAAAACATAGTAAGGCCTTTCGAGTTTTCAATAAGAAACTTTTGAAAATTGTTGAATCTGTTCATGTTACTTTCGATGAATTTGATTTGTTAGAGTCTAACCAGGCTCCAAATAGTACTTATAAATCTAGTGGTTTTGAGACAGGTGAATATAGTAATTCTAACCAATCTGCAGATAATGTGCAAGATCATGTTATTGTGGCAGAAGAACCAGCAGACAACCTCTTATTTCCATCCTCGGCAAGAAAATTTCCTACCGATAATCCTCATAATTCCTCTGTTGATGATCAATCTGCCGGTTCTCCTCAATCTGTGCTAATCAATCCTAGCCCCAATCCAATCTCTGTCATTCATCCCTCTATACCAAATATTCCTTAGTCAAATTCTCAATCTACTCAAAGTTCAAGTAATCCTATCTCTCCTATTCCGTTCAACCTATCCACTTCCAATTCTTCTAAACCTTCTTCTGATTCTGAACCTCCTCTAGAATCCTTAAGACAAGATTCAGTAAGACAAGATCTACCGAAAGAAGTGAGACCTCACCGTGACCATCCTCTTAAAAACATTATTGGTGATGTCTATGGACCAAGAGTGACCAGAAACCTTAGCAAAGCCTTTGATGAAAATATTTTCTCATCGGCAATAGTGTCTGACATTGAACCTCAGAAGACTGAAGAAGCTCTTGCTGATCCAAGCTGGGTGAAAGCTATGCAAGAAGAATCGAACCAGTTTGAAAGATGTAATGTTTGGGAACTAGTACCTAGACCTTCCTCTCAGCAAGTTAGTGGAACTAAATGGGTATTTAGAAACAAGTTGGATGAAGCTGGAAAGATTACAAGAAACAAAGCTAGATTGGTGGCCAAAGGATATCGTCAAGAAGAAGGGATCGATTATGATCAAACTTTTGCACCAGTAGCAAGATTAGAGGCTATAAGACTTTTTCTTGCCTATGATGCCTTCAAAGAATTCAAGCTATATCAATTGGATGTGAAAAGCGCTTTCTTAAATGGAGAACTCCAAGAGCTGGTTTATGTTGAACAACCACCAGGCTTTGAGGACTCTAAGAAACCCAATCATATCTACCGATTGAAGAAAGATCTTTATGACTTGAAGCAAGCTCCTAGGGCTTGGTACGAAACCTTGTCCAAGTTCCTACTCAGTGACGGTTTAGGGTTTACAATAGGGAAAATTGACACAACTTTATGTGTTGCTAAGCACAAGGGCCATTCATTGTTTGTTCAAATATACGTGGACGACATCATTTTTGGGTCCACAAATGAAGCCCTCTGCAAAAGATTTGAAAAGCTCATGCAAAACAAGTTTGATATGAGCATGATGGGCGAGCTAACCTATTTCCTTGGTCTACAAGTGAAGCAAACTAATGAAGGAATATTCATAAATCAAGCCAAATATACCAAGGAGCTGATCAAAAAGTTTGGTTTTGATAATGCTCATCCTCAAAGCACTCCCATGGCTACAAACATTCATCTTGACAAAGACGAATCTGGCAAGAAAGTGGACATGACTCTTTACAGAGGAATGATTGGTTCGCTTCTCTATTTAACAGCCAGCAGACCGGATATAATGTTTGCCATTTGCGTCTGTGCAAGATTTCAAGCCGATCCAAGAGAATCTCATCTGTAAGCTGTGAAAAGAATCATTAAATATCTAAGCGGAACTGCTAACCTTGGCTTATGGTATGCCAGAGACTCTTCTTTCAATCTTATTGGTTATTCAAATGCTGATTATGCAGCCTTTTGAGTCACAAGGAAAAGTACCAGTGGAACGTGCCAGTTTCTTGGTGAGAGGTTAGTTTCGTGGTCATGCAAAAAGCAAACATGTACATCTACTTCCACTACTGAGGCTGAATATATTGTTGCAGGTAGCTGCTTCTCTCAAATCCTTTGGATGAAGCAACAATTCATAGACTATGAGATTCCACCTCAAGTCTGCCCTATCTACTGTGACAATCAATTGGCTATTTCGGTCTCAAACAATCCTGTGATGCACTCTAAAACAAATCATATTGACATCAAATATCACTTCCTCAAGAGTCATGTGGAGAAGGGCAATGTTATCCTGCTGAAAGTTCATACTGACTTTCAAAGAGCTGACATACTGAAAAAGCCCCTAGATCAGAAGAGATTTGAATTTCTAAGGAGTAAGCTGGGTGTCATTGGATAATCTGGTTGATGCTTGTATTCATCTTGCCGGGGTTGCTCATCTTGCCGATCCTTCTTTACTGTGTGCCGATATTTTCCTGATGATTATCCTCCTGCCGATTCCTGCCTAGCCGACTGCTTGCCATTATCTATCCTTCTACTGGTGCTCTAGTTTATGCCTGCCAGCTGTTCAAAACTTCCATCAGCAAGCTCCCTCTTTGAAGATAAGGTTGGATTATCTGACAAACAAATCACATCAAAGGACATTCGGTCACACTCCTCTCTGACACGTGTGTGTACCGCCACCTATGTAAATCGTGTCAAATGATTTATCCCAATTAATTTTGTGATAAATCCCAGGAAAAACCGTATCAATTTAAATCTTAAAACAGTTATTCTTCCTCCGTTTGAACTGTTCCAAAATGGCACATTAAACTCATTGCGTGCGCACGTATTCCATGAATTTAAACAGTTGAGACTTTTGAAAATCCCTTTCAACACAAAACTTTTCCCTCCTCTTCCAAAATATATTTAAGCAAAGACAACTCTCTCTCTCTCTCTCTCTCAAATCTTTTCGCATTCTCTCTCTAAAAATTACTCCATTGATCTCTG
Source organism: Adenophora triphylla var. japonica (assembly GCA_022495995.1). Classification (NCBI taxonomy): domain Eukaryota; kingdom Viridiplantae; phylum Streptophyta; class Magnoliopsida; order Asterales; family Campanulaceae; genus Adenophora; species Adenophora triphylla. The sequence continues at coordinate 135,471 of JAFEMH010006076.1, forward strand.
CTTTGCTCTCTCTCAAACTCTCTTCATTCAACACATATCTCTCTATTTCTCATCTAAATCTGGTATGTTTAACTTGTTATATCAAATATTGATTCTAACTCTGGTTTGTTGTTCTTGAGTTTGTTAGGTTTGTTGAGTTTTGCAGATAATCATGAGTAACGAAAAGGATATCTAATGGAGGTTATGTGCAGACCCAAGATTTTTTGACGATGAAGATGATGGACGAGTTCCTTCTAGTTCTTCTTCTTTAATACACTTCGGTTCTTCCATTCTTGAGCCCTGAAGATGATTCCGGAAGTTTTTGTTGATTTAGTTCAGGGAATTCTTTGCCAATGCCCATTTGTTGAATATTCGGATGTGAATGATCCTGACTCCTTATCGCACCCTTGCCATTAACTTCCTCAATTCTTGGTCTGTTCCTATTTCTTATCATCCCCAACCAGCATATCTTTCACATTTTTCCTACTACTAGGAAACTCTGGTCCTTATTCTATTGATGATACTGTCGTGGATGAAGCTTGGAATCTGACCCAGAGGTCTTTGTTGGTCCTAGTCTTCAGCTATGGTCTGATAAGCATTTCAAAGTTCATTGCATAAGGAGATACTTTTCACTTATTGAGATCATTGACAGATGCCTGATCTGTCGATCTAGCTCTCACAGCCATGTTACTGATCTTCAATTTAAAGGATTTGCTGCTATTGTGCTTCGGAAAAGGTTCAACTGATGTGGATTCCTATTTAGTTTCATAGCTCTCACAGCACGACAAAGAAATACGCTGACTGATAGTATAGAAGGGTCTGGCTTACTATATCAGAGGAAAGGATGTAACTATTGGCTACTTAGCAGAATTATCAGAGGAAACCCTGCTGTAATCCTTGCTGATTCAAATGCAACCAGAATCTCTAAATCAAAGCTAAAGCATCACAGTGATGCTGATTGGAAGAGAATCAATAGACAATCTACTGCTGGTGAGGCACCTCTCCTTGTTGACATAGCTCCTCTTGCTGCCAGAGAAATTCCAGCTCCTACTGCTGTGAAGCCATTGTACATGCTGCTGCAAAGAAGAAGAAGAAGAATCTCAAGAAATCATCCATTGCTCCTGTCATTCCTAAGCCCTCTACTAATCCAACCCCTGCTGCTTTAACTCCCTTTCCCGCTGGCCCTGTAACAAGAGCCAAGAAATCTATTGATGAATCCCTTCCTGC
>JAFEMH010006077.1:0-136668 GCA_022495995.1 Adenophora triphylla var. japonica
TCTCGGCGAGCCGTCACAACGTTAGCCAGAGGTGGTCGAGCAACGCACGGAGCTTCAAAGAAATCGATCTCGTTCGTTCCATCTTTTCGAAGAACCCGGATGTTTTGTATCCGAACCCGGAGGTGCACAATCGTCGCTCCATGAACGCTCTGGAGAGGTAAGAAATCTCTGCTCCGTTTTGATTCCCTCGTCGAATTTTTGGAATGCTAGAACTAGGTTTTAGTTTTTCGCATTTTTGAATTTTTTTTTTTGTTATTATTTTACGCCTTTTAGAAATTCTTGTGATGAATTGTTGAAAATGGACATGTAAAAATTGCGTGGTATGTGTATTTTGTGCGTAAATGTGTAGATTAGCTCTTATTTGTGAAAATAAAGTGCCTATCTAGTGAATTGCATGCTTTGGTGTTTTGTACCTAATGCTATTTATGTATGTACATTATGAGAAAAATTATCGTGTAGTGATAATTTTTGTGAAAAATGTGACACGTGGCGTGTTTTGTGACTTGGTTATATGTGAAAGTGTGTGCCGTGTAGTATCTGATTTTTTTTTTTGTGTTATGCATATGTGTCGGGCCGTGTTTTTTGGGTGATCTGGACTTCATGGGGAAAATATGTGCAATATGTGCCGTGTTGTCGGGACGGATTTTCTTTTCAAAATGTGTCGTGTAGGGTTTAATCCCCCCTTTTTTTTCTTTTGAGAAAATATGTACAAAGTGTGTGCCGTGTTTTTGTGACGGACTCGCATGGGAAAAATTATATGCATGATATATGTGAAAGTTATGTGCATTATATGTGCATTATATGTGGCATTGTGTGCCGTGGTTTTGTGACTTTGGGTTACATGGAAAAATTATATGTATAATGTATGTGAAAATTATGTGCAATATGTGTCAGGTTTTGGTGACGGGTTATATGTGCCTTTATATTAAGTACTGTGGATTGACGTACCTTTGTCAGGTTTACCTGCGTGGATGCGGGGCTTACTGGCCGGGAAGGCCAAGCAGAGGATGAAGACTCGGGATCGGGCCGAGGCCGAAGCCATGAGCTATGCGCCGGATGCCCGATATTTCCGTGGGACTGCAGCTTGAGTCCCTGTGAGGGTCGGTTTATGCTTCTCTCGGGCCTAGGTGTGTTCGTTGGAGAACCTGGCCGGAGTGAAAACCGACACGAGGAAGAACAAGAGTGCCCTTCCGGGTCATCCGAGTATCGCGCGGGATACCACCCACACCTTCCACCTCGTGCCCGGGGTGAGAGCGACGCTGACGCCTACCGATTTGTTTGCGATCACCGGGCTTTCTCCTTCAAAGGAGAGCCGGTGAGGTGGAGGGATATGATAGCCGATGACGTATCGACTCGAGCCGCCTGGGCTTTGAGCCTCGCCTCTCAGGGCCTCGGGGATGTCAGAGAAGACGGGAGACGAGGATCACTACGCACTGGGGGCCTACATCCGGGTACCGGCCAGTGACGGGGAGCGCTTGGCGCCGCTCCTTGCTTGTGGTATGCACCGGCTCCGAGACTCTGTCTCTCGAACCACGCGACCGGCAGCCTCCCTTCCGCTTTGTTGGAGAGCTTCGATTCACCCTGGATAGGGTCCGCGATATTGCTTGGGGGCCGAGGCAGGTGCCTGGCCGAGCTCTACTTCTCCTTGGACCGGTTTAGCTTGGGGAATGGCCAGCTCGTTGGGCTCCTCGCTTTTGACTCTTGCTCTGGAGGTATGAGTTTATTGTCGTTTTTGATTTAGCAATGCTGTCATTTCTCCATTTGTCTTTCGTTCACCGAGCCTTCTCGTTTTTGTCACAAAGTAGTTTTATGAGGTTTTCCAAGCTTCCCGTGGGATATTAGAGATCCGGGGGCATTCTTTGCGCATTCTACTGCTATGTGCCGGGATGGGCTCGCACGGCGGAAGGAAGAGGACCTCGGACCACCTGGGAAGCTCACCATCGCCTACGGGGATGTGCAGCAGGAGTACCCTGGAGAGAGATAGCCGCGAGGGGTTTGTCTTGTTCCCGTGGACTCGGTGATGAGGGGAGATGAGTTTCGAGGGGGCTCCCGAGGTAGACAGCCTTGACGGAAGATGCCGCGGAGCTTGACTTGTGATGTCATGTACTTTAGGGGAGAGCGGGTCTTCCTGCGGCAAAGATGGCCCTCGGTGTGCTTCCCGTGGCTCCGAGGGACCCTCCACTTTGGGATGCTTGGATTCCCGAGACATGGACTAGTCTTGGACCTCGAGAGAGTACCTTCGCGGTGCTCGGTGCCGAGGAGTTCATCTTGTATGGGAGAGGGAGTACGGGAGCCTTCGTGAGGAAGGAAGGCCGAGGAGCGCCGCACGTGCCGGGGCGCGGGAGAGAGAGGCCGGCCCTTGCAGCTCCCCTGCAGGTTCCCTGGATGTCGGGCCGGATTTCACGTACGCTCTTTGTCCGCTGAGGGACGGATCGAGGAGTGAGGGCGGTTCGTACCCGTCTCCGAGCTTGAGCTCCGCCGCATACCGGGAGCGGATCCCGGGCGCATCGGTGAGTGTGCCGAATTCTTTTCCATCTTGGCATCTTTACGCATTTTCTCTCTTTTGTTGTTAGTATAACTCATGATTAGTAAGCGCTTCTATAGCTGCTATGTTGGTGCGAAGTGTCCGGGAGAGCCTTACGATATGCCGGACTACGCCGTTACGTGGCGACGCGCTCCTTCGCTAAGAAGATGGCATCGAAGGTGTCTGTCCGTCTCTGGCCTCGCGTCGTGTGCCGCCGTACGAGCCTATGCCTTCGAGGCATTACGCGTGACGTTCCTCACGCCAGAGCCGAGCTTCTTCTGAGCCGCAGCGGAGAGGGGCCTTTGAGAAGCGGCATAGCATGGATCTTGCCGGGAGCGTCTTCCAGGGAGCCGCAGTGGCCTTCGAGGGAGCAGCTCCTTTTATCAGCTCATGCCTCCGCATGGCGCACGGGGGTGAGGGTTCCTCGAGCCTTCTCTTTCTTCGATCCTTTCGTCACGGATTTGATCCTTTTCCGAGTACTCTTTTCGTAGGAGCCTCAGGCCCATGGGAGTGCCCTACGCATTCTCCGACGACGAGGATGTGACGAGGCGAGTTCGAACAGCCAGGATGCCCGACTTCTCTTCTGAGGACCCTTGGCGAGGATGATGATGTGAGGGAGTCTCGATTAGGATTCATTTGCTTTCCTAGCTTTTCATATCCCTCTTTTTTTTTTTTTTTTTTAGCGACAGAGACATTTATGGTACACCTTAATACAAACACACGTATTTGCATGGCAAACAAGAACGTATTTATTTTAAGATGTAATGTCTTTTTTGTGATTCCCGGGATTTGTCCTAGAAAATGGTTGCTATTATTATTTTATTTTTGTACATGCCACGTATTTGAGCCGAGAGTGTGTTTGTGGGTAAGTGTATAATATGTTAGTAGAATGGCTTCGTCAGTTTCATAAATTTGGGATTGTTTGTACGTCCCAAGTGGTCTTGGAGTGGTCTCCGATTGGAGAGCAGCGTGTAGCGAAGTTCTCGACCTTAGAGGCACGTGTACCGTTTCTCCTATAATGAAATGGTGCCCACTTTTGAGGATTTTCGGGCTTTGATTGGAGGACCGGAGGTGGAGGCCATCTCGCTTCCTTTGATTGGTGGTGCTGTGAGCGTGAAGCTTGCGCACTTTCTTCGTACTTCGTTGGAAAGAAGTCGAGGCATGATCCTTGATTCGGGTCATATCGACATTTACGAGCCGCCTGAGCGGTTCATGGTTGATGACGAGAGTGACGTCTCTTGGGATGTATTTGCGCCTTTTGCGTGATGGCGACGCTTTTACGGTCGATTCCCTTGGCATTTGTGATGGCGCTTTGCTAGATGTGGTAGGCACCGCAGCCGGGAGAGGATATTGTCCCGTTAGTGCCAGCGGGGAGACTCTCTTCATGGTATCGACCGTCGCGGCGACCGGGGATCGTTTTATGAGAGGGGGAAGCCCCGCTTAAGCTTACACCTCAGGCTGCGAGAGAGACTTCAGCCATGTCCGAGGCTCAGACGTCGTTTAGCCCGTGGTCGTTTGCTCGCGACCTCTTGTGTTAGATATGGATCACGATCCGCTGGGAGAGATGGATGGCACGGGCTTGGTACGCATCAAATGGTTGAGTGGGTTCCGCATCGGAGGATTGAGACTAGGAGGATCTTTGCGGGAGGGGTCCTACGTTGTCGAGTTCCGGGTTTGTCTTGGTCACTCCTTCTATATTCCGTCGCTTGTTTCCCGGCAGTTTGGGATGAAGCAGAGCCTATTGGCCGGGATGACCTTACTTGCGGAGATAGCTCCTCTTTGTATGGCAGCTTCCGTGCCTTCTTGTATTTACGAGGGTATGGAAGTATTCCGCTTTCCCTCCCGTGGTACTCCTTAGACGTCGGGGGAGCGTTGTATCGACGACTCGCATCCGGCCCGGTATGGCAAACAGAGCCGTGTTGAGGCAGTCCCAAGCGGTCTTGGAGAGCGGCGTGTAACGATTCTGGGACCCGGCCGTAGCGGCTATTGCCTTAGGAGTTCAAGCCTGGTCGACCCTTTGGATGTGACGGGAGACACTTTGTTTGACTACGAGACTAGAGTTGACCGGCCCGGCACAGGAGAGGTCCTCTTTACGCACTCAGCAGGAGGAGATCCGAGCCGAATCAGGGGCGAATGAAGCCACGAGAGCTACCGGATTGTTTGACTCTGCGGGAGGACCCCGATCTCTGACCGAGAGACGCAGAGTTGGTTCACGTGAAGCGAAAGAAGACTCGCCGGGGACGAGGGAAGAAAGGAAAGAATGGCGAGGGGACAAGCGCAGATGGCGCGGAATGACCTCCTAGGTATCCATTCATTGCATTGCAAACACATTATTAGTTAAATGTATTAAGCCGTCTTTTAGCATGTTGTGAACTTGAGAAGTAGACCGTGCTTGAACTCATCAAGAAATGTTGTAAACCTATAGTGATTTGTGATTTACTTTTAAAGCTTTGTCGAGACGCAAGATCTCTTGTTTGCCTTTGCTTCCGTTGTGCACTTTGTCGGCGTCCATCTTTGGACTTTTACTGCATTTGCATTTGCGGGGTGAAGCGATGCAGGCCTGGCCCCGACGGCAATCCCCTTTTCTTTGAGGCTTTGTGCTTGGCCGAGAGGTTGAATGCTCCCTTGACAAGTCGTTACGACGGTCTTTTCGCAGCTTCCTTGCCTCTTGTTGGCGTCGGGCTCTTGATCTCAATTTCGCGGCTTACGCTTGAGCTTCTTTTTTTTTTTTTTTTTTGTGAGCCCTTGCTCGAGCTCTTTTTTTTTTTTTTTTTTTTTTTTTTTTGTGTGTGAGCCCTTGCTCGAGCTCTCTTTTTTTTTTTTTTTTTTTGAAGCGCATGAGGGCGAAGACAAGCCCCCGGCTTCGAAGCAAACATGAGCCGGGCCGTTGATGCCGAGTGACCCTCGGATGTCCTTTGATGTTGCCGCCTGCCGTCGTTTGACTTGGTCAAGGTGACTGCCGGGGCGTGTTCTTGAAAAGTGCGGAGCTTGATGGAGGTCTTGATTGACATTCAAACTTTTGACTTTTGTGTATTTTTAGGCATCGACCAATTAAGGTTGCCTACGCCTCCTGACTGTAGGGCCTGTGTCTCCGCGTAGTTCGACACTACATGGAGTGCCAAGAGATGCACGGTTGTTCTTCTTCGGCGCGAAGTATCTGCGAAGTTTGCTTAGTTGACCGGATTCATGAAGGGATTGCTTGGGTGTCTAGGTCTCAGTTAGCTTCATGGCGCCTCCGGGAGAAGATCTTTTGAACCACGAAAGGGCCGATCCATGTGGGTTCCCATTTTCCCAAAGGGGTTGGTTCGAGTGGGAGGCTTTTCTTTGAGTACAAGGTCACCTTCCCGATGTCTCGGGATTTGACTTTCTTGTCGAAAGCTCTAGCCATCCCGCTTTGATAGGCTCGGACGTGTTCCATGGCCTTTAGTCGTCGCTCGTCTAGCAGAGCCAATTCGTCATGTCGACTTCGAGCCATTCAACTTCGTTGATGTCATTTTCTAACGAAGACTCGGAGTAGAGGGAATTTCCGGCTCGATGGGAAGGACCGCTTCCATCCCGTAGGTCGTGGCAAATGGGGTTTCTCCCGTGGCCGTTTCTGACTGATGTGCGGTAGCCCCAAAGTGCAAGGTGCAGCTTCTCGGGCCAATCTCGTCCTCGGGTGGTCATTTTTCGGATGATCCGTTTGAGGGTTTTGTTTGCTGCCTCCACGGCGCCGTTTGTTTGTGGCCGGTAGGGAGAAGATTTGTGACGTGTGATCTTGAATTTAGCCAGCAGTCTGTCGAATTCCCCTTCGAAGTGTGAGCCGTTGTCTGATATGACCTCATTTGGGATACCGTATCGGCATATGATGTTTTCCTTGAGGAAATGCGCGACCTTCTTGGAGGTGAGTACCTTGTAGGACTTGGCTTCGACCCATTTGGTGAAGTAGTCGATGGCTACTAAGATGAACTCGTGACCGTTCTTTTGCCGGGCTCAAGTGAGCGATTTTCCCGATGACGTCAATTCCCCCAAGTGGCGAAGGGCCAAGGTGTAGTCATGCAGTAGAGATCGTGGGGCGGTAGATGATTGAGGTTGGAGAACCGGGTGGCACTTGTCACAGCTTCGGACAAAGTGGATGCAATCTGCCTCCATGGAGATCCAGTAGTAGCCCATCCTGAGAATGATTTGCATCAGGGCTCTGGCGTTCATGTGGGGACCGCAAGCCCCATTGTGGACTTCGTTCATGAACTTGCTTGCTTCTTCTTGGCTGATGCAGCGTAGGAGTGGCCCATGGTAGCGTTTCTTGTATAACATGTCCCCGAGGATGACGAAGTGAGTGGCGAGGCGTTTTAGGGCCATGATGCCCTTGGTTTTGACCCCTTCTGTGTGTGGGTCTCCCTTGTTCATGAAGGTGGCTTCTCCTGCTCTTGAGGTATTGGAAGATCTGGTTTGTGCTGGAAATGGCGTCGGACTTGCGTCTCTTTGGCTCTTCAGCAATCTTGCAAATCGTTGTGATTAAAACCTTCTCGGCAGCTTGGGCCCGGTTTTTCTCTCGTTTGACAACATGCTTAAAGATGTGCTTAATATATTGTTCGTTTAATGTGTCTGCTTCTTTATCAAGTGAATCGTTATTAACTGTTTGTGTGTTAGTTAATTTATCAGTTGTTAAAGATGCAATGAGAGGATACTCGGAAAGATCGAAGCATTCATTAAGAGCATACGGGAATACATTATTGGCAATGAGTTCGTAATCTTTCCCCGGCGTGAGGCCATCGATGACCTCGAGAGACTCAAATTCAAAGCTAATGGACTCGGGATTTGAAGTTTTGACACTAGACTCTAGGACTCGAGGGTCGACCAAGTTGTTCGATCATGTCCTTTTTGGCCGGGAAGAGGTCCTGAGAATGTGGCCCGGGTTATTGAGTGGCAATGAGCTTGATAGGAGATGGGGCTTGAAAGGCTTTATGTCACCGTTCCCGATCATTGCTATCACAGAGTTATCAGAAACAAAATCGATTAGATCTGGCATCTCGATTTCTTCTTTGAAGAGCAGGTGTAGCAGTGGCTCGTCCCAAGCATTATCTGCGGAGTCTTTTGCTTTTGTCTTGGGCATTACTAGCTCGAATGCAGACTCGTCCCGCTTGTTGAAGGCAGGAGTGTTGACAGAGAGTTTTTCGAGTTCTTCCGCCAAAGAGGGAGTTTTCCCGAACCAAAATTCACTGTGAATAGTGGTGGTTGGGGATCCCGGCAGGGGCGGTGTGTCGAGGAATGCTCTTCGGACAGGATTTGGCTTGAGGCCTACGAATCTTGCCGAGGTTCTCTGGAGCTTGTCCGTGGTTGTCGGCCGGCTTTGTTTGGCGCCGATTAACTCTGTTCCCTTTTCTGGATCTTCTTCCAAGTTGCCGGCCTTCCTTGTGAAGTACTTGGTCATGTCGAAGCTGTAAGGACGAAGATCGGAGATTGCGTGCAAGCCTCTTTTGTTATCTGTGGAGCGTTTACGTGCAGCTCGCTTGTCCTCCGCAATGTGTTCGGGAGTAGGAGAGTATCCCAGGCCGTGCAGGTATTCTCGTTCTTTGATATTGATGATACGTTGAGTGCCACGATGGCGTTTTCCCAAACCGAGCCCCGGATGTAGTTCATGTGCTTCATCATTTTCATCGGGGAGGAATCTTGTCCCAAATCAAAGGCGAGTCTATGTGGCATACTGGGCCTTTGGGCTCTCGATGGTGAACCCTGTGAGCATCATGCCGTCATCATCGTGTTTAATCTCTAAACCGGGACGCCGTTGGTGTCGGTCCTTTCGGTGACTATGCCGTCGCCGTAGATGATGGTCGGATCTGTTCCTTGGATGAACTTTACGCAGCGATGGAGAGTGGATGCCACCCCATTGATCCGATGTAGCCAAGGGCGTCCCAAGAAATGGCGTGAAAGGTGATCGGGATGTCGATGACTTGGAAGTGCTGTCGGGACCATTTGTTTTCCGAACCACAAGTTCAAGGTGGCTATTCCCAAGACCGGGCGGGATGTTGAGTCGTATGCCTTGATTGCACGAGTCGAGGGTTTTAGATCGCTGCTTTGATCCCTAGCAAATCCATCATTTTGGCCGGAAGGACGTTCATGGATGATCCCCATCTACCAACACCCGAGGGAGACGGCGCTCGTCCGGTTGGCTTGTTATGTAGAGAGGCTCGTTGTGGTCGGCCCCAAATTTTGGAAGATCGAGCTCGTGAAGGTGATGATATTGCTGTAATTGACGTTGCCAATCATCCGAACCGCTTCATCGAGGTGTCAGCGTGATGGGAACCATAGTCGGGCCAAGCTTTCTTCCAACTTGAGCTTGTGCGGGTAAGATGAAGTGAGTAAGGACCGGAGTGAGATGTTAGCTTCGAGTGCGCTTGAGCCGTGTCAAGACAGGATCTTCAACCTTTGGGTCCAAGGTTTCGGCTTCTTTGGCGTAGGGCCCCTTTTCAATTCGTGGCTCGAGTATGGTGGCCTTTTGTCTGTCCGTGGAGGATTCACCGGGATTTGACCGAACGTGTCGAACATTCACCTCTGGACTTATGGCTTTGCTTGTCTCTCCCGTTTTCGGAGTGGGAGGAGCACGATTGGCGTAAGGCCGGTCGCGCATTTCAATTCGTTCACCGTCATGGCTTTTATCGAAGCATCAATAGTGGCTTTGAGATCTTCCCAAGACAGGGGATTTGGATTATCTGGACCTTCGGGCCTTCGGTGGCGGTGCGAAGCTCGTCCCAAGCTGATCATGGAGCAAACATTGCCGTGGCCCCGTGCGTAACTAGGTCGGGAGATTTGCTCGAGTAGATGACATAGTAGTCAAACTTTCCCGAGGGTTCTCCGAGGGTTCCGACCGCGGATCACCGATTCATTACCTCCTTTTCGCTTTTTGTTGAGAAGATAGCTTCTTCCTTCGTCGAGGACGGCCCTCGTTCATTGCATCCCTGGAATTCCATTTCCGAGACAAGCACCTTCCAATCGCGCACGTCCCACCGTATGTGTTCGTTGTTCGGCGGTGGTATCGGGACCTCGGGGAGGCCGGATGGGCAAGCTTTCCTCTGGAAGGTCTTGTGGTCTTACGTCATAACCGCATGGCTCGTACGAGGGTAACGAGTTGACTTACGGGAGACAAATGAGAGATGTTAGAGGTAGGAGCAGCCATGGCTTGGGAAGCCCGTGTAGTTGGGTGGCTAAGGTTCCGAAGTGGTGCATGGCACCTTCGATCCGAGCTTGTTGCTCACCTTGACGTTTCTCAATAGCCATGAGGACACGCCAAACTTCTTCCAAATGTTGGGAAATTTCTTGGGGGTAAGGTCCCGTTCTCATCGTTGTTATCCACCGACTTGGCCATGGGGATTTGACGGTGTCCCGGTGACGAGTGGGAAGGAGGTAGGACCTTGTTGTTTTGACACTCGGGAGACGGGTTCCCGGGTACTCTCGACCACTTTACGGTAGCCGGAGGGGGTGATGGGCAAGGTTTAGACACTGAATGGCCTAACGGGATAAAAGGGGGAAAGCTCACGTGGCATGCGGTTTCGTTTCTTTTTATTTTTGATTTTTTTTGTTGTTTTAATTTACTTAAAACATGTTTTCTCGTAATCCTAGGTAGGTTGGAAAAGATTGCTCTTGTTTTTCGCAACTATGCTAGATCCCGGGTCGATGGAGACCATACGTGCGGCTATAAGCCCCTCGTTTTGCACTGTATTTCGACATCCCGGGTGGACAGCCCTGTGCGAGGGTCCTATAGTGCAAGCGGTTTCCACCGGCCTAAAAGAAAAATCGAACCTAAGGACCGAGCCTGTCATGTTCGTTTTGATGCGTTAGCCATGTGAATAGTGAACCGAGCCGACCACCGAGTCAAGATCGAGGTCAAGAGTTCGGCATGACCTCTCTTTACCTTGCTTGCGCAAGGGATCTCGTGACGTTAGGCGTTGGCCGGGTCATATCGTCATGGCCGACGTATCAAAGGCGTGATGACATGGTGTCATGCAAGCATGGATGTATATCCAGGACGGAACATCGTACGGGTGTAGCTTCGGAAATCAAGATCGGGTCAAGATTTTAGCATGACCTTTCATCGCTTTGCTTGCGCAAGGGATCTTGAGTTCCGAGCCTTGACTCGAAAATGGCCGGCATGGTATATGTATCCAGCCGTATGACACCTGACTGGGTAAAACCAACCGAGTCCGGACAGAGTGTGACTCAAGACTCAAACGTGCGTGGTTGACGCTTGGCTAGGATGGGATGTTTGGAATGATCCCGTGCGCGCCCAAGAGGCCTAGGAAGACCAAACGGATCGCAACCGAGACCACTCCGGGTTGAGGGTTGTAGTGTGCGATGTATCCGAGGCAGGTGCGCGTAGTGTGCGGTGTAACCGAGGCGGCGGTGTGAGTAGAGTGCGGTGTAACCGAGGCAAAGAACGGTGCGGGTAGTGTGCGGTCTCTAAAATTCTTTTTACGAGTAAAACGGGGAGTTTTTGAAGAATTTTAAATGTATGCACGAGATGTATATTGATGCATTTTTTATTTTTGTATTTTTATTTTTTTTGTTTAAAATAAAAAGTAAAGCACGTGCACACACACACACAGCTTAAAGAAAGGGGTAAAATGAAAGTTTGACCCTCATCATCGTTTAAAAATCTTTTGTTTTGTTTAAAAGTTTTTAAAACAAATTTCCCAATGAGTCGCCAACCGAAATTACCCGGATCCGAGCAGGCCTCGCGGCCCCGCATCCGGCATCTTTCGCGTTGGAGGTGTCTCGCCGTTTGTTTTCGCATTTGTAGAGTCGCCACGCCGTTTTTATTAAGCCCAAAACATTGAAAAAGGGCATCAGTTTAAAGATAATTTTAAAGCTGTTTTTGTGTGATGAGATTTTTTTGAGTTCGGAGGTCGAGATGACTCCCGGAAGAGAATATTAGAATATTAGAGCTCACCCGAGTAGCCTCGTAAACGAGTCTTTCGGATACCCCTAATATCCTTTAAATGTTGTGTGTGTGTGTGTGTGCTTTTAAAAATGCATCTTTGTATCGGATGTCTACATTGTATGCTATGTATGGAAATGTATTGAAATAGTATAGGAAGGAAGCCTTACCAATGTTGGTTCGTGTCTGTCTTCCGCTTGGGAATAGTGTTTGAGGTCGAAGTAGCGTTCCGGTATGGATCGGGATTGCTTCGGGAGGGACCGGTTGTCTGCGGACAGAGTTTCGGCGTGAGTTGAGGTTGTAGGCTGCGTTCGGGCGAGAGGTTCGGCGTGCGTGGGGATCGTCGGGATCACTCGGGCAGAGGTTCGGCGTGCGTTGTGGTGGCAGGAGTCACTCGGGCAGAGTTTCGGCGCGGTTTGGGATCGTCGGTTTGACTCGGAAAGAGCCGGGACACCGTGGAAAGACGAGCAAGGCCTCGGAGTACCACGAGGGGCCTCGAGTACCTCGAGAGTGCCTCGGGGCAGCGGGAGCGTCTCGGGAGCGCTCGGGGAGGCTTCGGAGCACCACAAGGGAGCTCGGAAGGCCTCGGAAGGATCCGAAAGGGGCCGGGAGTGCCTCGAGAGGACTTAGAGGGGAGCCAGAAGGCTAAGGGAGGAAGAGAGAAGAGGGAGGTGTGTGAAAATGAGGAGGGGAAGCCCTCTATTTATAGTAAAAATTTCGGAGCAAAGAGGTCCGTACGGACCTTCTTGGTTATCCAGAATTTTGGATTTCCTCGATTTGAGGAATGCGCAATGATGGAGAATATTCTGGAATGATGGTGTTCCCTGAGCAATAAGGTCCGTACGGACCATCTTGCATGCAAAGAGGTCCGTACGGACCAACTCTGCAGGGAAGTAATCATTTTCTCCGGGATTTGAGGGAATATTGTGGACTTTAAGGGGATTTAGTAATCATTGAAACAAAGAGGTCCGTACGGACCTTAATTGCTTTTCTGATTTTCTGAAAATTCCCAAAAGGTCCTTTTGTCCCTTTTTATCCCAGAAAGGCTCCTCCCTTGGTTTGGTTGGGGGTTTGAGAGGGTTTTGAGAGGGTTTTGAGTGAGAGAGGTCTCTGAGACTGCGTGGATGAGTCTGCGGTGTTTCCCGTGTGTTTGAAAGGGGGTGATCCAGATTGGGGTACTTACACCTACGTATCCCGAATGGGAATCAAGCCAATCGTAGTTCGGGTCTTTGACTCCGGAGATGATGGCGTTTTAGGTGCCTCGAACCTTGATGAGCGAGCTCTGCAGTCGGTTACTGGAGAGAAACTCTGCTGGGGATAAGAGATGACCATTTTGGTCTGATGGCTGAAATTGTATATCCGCTCTGCTGGGGATAGGAGTGACCGTTTCGGTCTGATGGCTGAACCTAATGATAGGCTACCTACGTATCCTTAAGAGGAATCAAGCCAGTCGTAGTTCGGGTCTTTGACCCCGGAGATGATGGCGTTTTAGGTGTCTCGAACCTTGATGAGCGAGCTCTGCAGTCGGTTGCTGGAGAGAAACTCTGCTGGGGATAAGAGATGACCATTTTGGTCTGATGGCTGAAATTGTATATCCGCTCTGCTGGGGATAGGAGTGACCGTTTCGGTCTGATGGCTGAACCTAATGATAGGCTACCTACGTATCCTTAAGAGGAATCAAGCCAGTCGTAGTTCGGGTTTTTCGACCATCTTCAGTCGTCGATCCTAAGATTTGACTATTTTTGGGAAGTCGCCCTATGGTTTGACTATTTTTGGGAAGTCGCCCTATGGTTTGACTATTTTTGGGAAGTCGCCCTATGATCTGACTATTTTTGGGAAGCCGCCCTACGGTTTGACTATTTTTGGGAAGTCGCCCTACGGCTTGACTATTCCTGGGAAGTCGCCCTATGGTTTGACTATTTTTGGGAAGTCGCCCTGTGGTTTGACTATTTTTGGGAAGTCGCCCTGTGGTTTGACTATTTTTGGGAAGTCGCCCTGTAATCTGACTGTTTTTGGGAAGTCACCCTAAGGTTTTGACTGTTTTGGGAGAGTTGCCCTAAGATCTGACTATTTTTGGGAAGTCACCCTATGGTTTGACTATTTTTGGGAAGTCGCCCTGTAATCTGACTGTTTTTGGGAAGTCACCCTAAGGTCTGACTATTTTTGGGGAGTCACTCTATGGTTTGACTATTTTGGGGAAGTCGCCCTATGATCTGACTATTTTTGGGAAGTCGCCCTATGGTTTGACTATTTTTGGGAGTCGCCCGGGTAATAATTTTGGTTTGTCGAATTAGGGGATGATTACGATTTGTCACTTTCCTCGTGTTGTGTGTTGAAATCGAAGTGATAGCCTTTTAGGTGCCTCGAACCTTGATGATGGCGTTTTAGGTGCCTCGAACCTTGATTTGAAGGGATCGGTCTTACTTTTGCTGCCGAGGATAAAGAAGCGGGATTCCGTTAACTTCGCTGGGGATTTTGTTAGCCTAAGTTGGAGTTTAGTTCAGGAGTATGAACCTAAATGGGGACCTAGTTCAGGAGTATGATTCTAAGTCAAGGTTTAGTTCAGGAGTATGAACCTAAATGGGGACCTAGTTCAGGAGTATGATTCTAAGTCAAGGTTTAGTTCAGGAGTATGAACCTAAATGGGGACTTAGTTCAGGAGTATGATTCTAAGTCGAGGTTTTAGTGCCTGAGGGAGACTATTTGAAGGTGTTCTCGCTGGGGAAGATTCGGGCTTACGAAAACTATCGGGGAAAAGGGTGACCGTATTGGTCAAGCGGCTGGACCTATGGTAGGCTACCTACGTATCCTTAAGAGGAATCAAGCCAGTCGTAGTTCGAAAATTGCTGGGGATGGTCTTTGATGGTTTGACGGTATTTGGGAGTCACCCGAGGTTTGACTGTTTTTTGGGAAGTCGCCCTAAGATTTGATGATAATGTTCTTTTAGAAAAGTAGTTGACTAAGATATGCTTTCATACCTGTGCTGTGCTTACCTGTAGCTGCCGGAAGGACTGAGGCTACGGCTGATGTTGATGAAGAGTTGTTGGGTTGCCATTCGTGGGACGGTTTCTGCTGACGATTTGCTGTCTTTGGAGGCATTTTGACCTGAAGGAGGAGTTTGGTTGAGTCTGCATCTTGCTGGTGATCGCCAACCTTGTAGAAGTTGTTGAGTTTGTCTTCATATTGGGACTTCTTGCTTTTGAGAACTTGGTGTCTCTGACCGCATTGTATTTGAGAACTTGGTGTTTGTAACCGAATTGTATCTGAGAACTTGGCGTCCCTGAACGATTTGTATTTGAGAACTTGGCGTCTCTGACCGGGTTGTACTTGAGAACTTGGCGTCTCTGACTGATTTGCATTCTGAGAACTTGGCGTCCCTGACCGATTTGTATTGGAGGGCTTGGCGTCCCTGACCGATTTGTATTTGAGAACTTGGCGTCCCTGACCAATTTGTATTGGAGAGCTTGGCGTCCCTGACCGATTGGTATTGGAGAACTTGGCGTCTCTGACCGATTTGCATTTTGAGAACTTGGCATTTCTGACCGATTTGTATTTGAGAACTTGGCGTCTCTGACTTATTTGCATTTTGAGAACTTGGCGTCTCTGACCTATTTGTATTGGAGAACTTGGCGTCTCTGACCGAACTGTATTGGAGAGCTTGGCGTCCCTGACCGATTTGTATTGGAGAGCTTGGCGTCTCTGACCGAATTGTATTGGAGAACTTGGCGTCTCTGACCGAATTGTATTGGAGAGCTTGGCGTCCCTGACCGATTTGTAGACACTGGAGGCGGTCTTTATATGTTTGTGGATGTTGGGGGTTGTTTTCATCCATTTGAGGTCGTCTTTGGTGAAGATCATCCTTGCCGAAAAGGGGGATTACGTTTGAATTCCTGCATTTGTTAGTGAAGAGGAATATGCATATATGGCATTCATGATGGCGGATGAGTGCATAGAACCAAAAATGATTATGAGATGATGCATTTACTTGCTTTCGAAGATGCACTTGGCCTAAGCTTTTGGCAGGGAAATTATGATTTATGATCTTCAATCACTTAGGATTGTTCCTATTGACTCAAGTTTTGTGCATGCTACATGAGCCCTTGGGAGATTTTTGTGGGGATGCATGGGTATGGAGACTGCTTGGAACAGATTTTGAGCAAGTGGAGGATGAGAACCCTTGATCGCGATTTAAACAGCGGTTGTTGGTGAGGTTTTGTCAGCAATATCACATGGACCTCAATCTTGATGAGATTGGATTCGGATCCCGGGTCTTGATTGAAATTTTCCCTCTCATTCTTGGTCATTTGAAGCTGATGCTGGCAGACTCTAGGGCACGTTGATACGAGTGAAGCTTCTTTCATTTGGGTGAGCTGTGACTTTGGCCGAAACCTTGTCCGGAGAATGATTTGATGAAATTGCTAATGCAGGGAGAAACCCAGATCTTAAATTCCGATGCTACGGGAAGCTGCTATGTACCAAGTTCTGGAACTGAAAATCTAGTTGTTGATGTGACTAGACCTTTCTTGTGACTTGATAAAATTCAGGTCCAAAGGACCAGCTTGGCAAAGTCCAGATTTCGAAGCAGTGACTTGGCGAGGCCCTAATCTTATAACCTCGTTGTGATTCTGACATAATTAGCAGAGTCCCAATCTGATTGGTAATGCAAAGCGATCCACGAGAATAATCGATGAAGATCGAATCTATCTTGTAGTGAAGAACCCAATGTGGACCCAAAGATGACTATATAAGCCCCGGCTTGAAGAGCTCTGGGGAGAACTCGGGAGAACCGCTTAGCAAGCCCCAGCGTGAAGAAATTCAGAGCAGTCTTATTGCAGACAGGGTCATCATGTGACCGAGGGGGCACCTATCTTTTCAAATCTTAGTCAACCAGTCACTGGACAAGATTCAGAAATGTTTACGTGCAGGGGCACATCTTTCGAAAAGTGGGAATGAATCCCGATTTTGTGTATACACACTCGCTTTAGGTTTGACTCTTTTGAGAGAGTATAAGCATCACAAGGTGTGGAAAAGTGTATGGAAGCCCCTGCTGACAGAAAGACAGTGTTTGGCTCTATTTCCCTATGATGTAGAAAGAGAAGACTTGTCGAGACACTTGAAAACTTGTCTTATCTGTGATGATCACAAAGCTGCTTAAAACCCTTTGTTAATGTTCGGGTTATTCAATCCCTAAATCTGAGATGAACAAATATTTTGATTAATCACAAGGAGAAAACCAACTGATATCGAGAATCAAGCTCGGAAGGGCGGAAAGTGTATAGGGACGATCCTTGATGAGACCGGATTTTTTTTCTTTTTTTTTTGAGATTTGTTTGTGATTTCGACCGGACCATTTCTGGTTGCCTACGTTCCCTTCATTATGAAGAGCTCAGGTCGCCGTAGTTCGGGCTTATCCCGAATGAAAAGAGAACGAATATTGAAATTCGAGGATCTGGGGACCTTTGGGGATTTTGAGGATTTGGAGGATTGAATAACATATCTCCTTAGAGTGTCCATGAAAGACACGGATGTGAAGCCCCAGTGGGACATCCACGGTAAGTGTTTGTGGAGTAGAAATGAATTATGCTCACATCAGATTTGAATTTGCACAATCTTTGATTGGTAATTTTGAACCAAAATGGATTAGATTCCAATTTAAGCAAGCAATGAAGCATTAATTTGATCCTGACATCGAGGATATTAGAATGAAACTGCTATCCGGTAGGGACTGTAGTTGAGTTTCCGGGCTTCGATCGGCCATCGGGTGATTTGGGAAATTTTGACCTCTTAAGATGAGAGGTCGGCTGGGCCTTTTGCTGACTGAACCTCTAAAGATGAGAGGTTAGCTTGTAGGGATGTGTTTGGGAAATCTATGGCGGGGAAGATTGATTGCCTCTAAGAATGAGAGGTCAAATTTTGATTTTGGCCGAGGGCGAGGATAATGGTAACGGGAATATCCTCTAAAATCGAGAGGATGGCTTGAGATTGGTTTAAGGTAATGATGAGAGGAAGTCCAAGCTATCGAGAACTTTTTGCGATCTTGCGAGAATTCAGGCTCCTTTTTGATCATTGGAGAGCTTCTTGAGAAGTCGGGGACTTTTGAGTTCTTCTTTTTTTTTGTTTTTTTTTTGTTGTTTTTTTTTGGAAGGCTTCCTGAGGAGCTTGGAATTATATTCGAGATTGTGAGGATTTTAAAATCCTTCTTTTCAGAATTCGGAAGGCCTCTTTGAGGAGTTGAGAATTATCTTTCCTTCCTTCACAACTTGAACATTTTATGCATCACCGACTCTCGAAGCTAACTTCTTTGGCATTGCTTGGACTTCTCTCAACAAGGAGCAAAGGTGATGGCTAAACAGGGTTTCAAAAACATGCCGATCTTGAAATGAAAGGATATTGTTTAGTGAGGGTGAGGTAATAGCTTCCCTATGGGTGAAAGGCTTCAACCGCAATCCCTACCGGATGACCTAAACAAGATTAAGTCTTCATTGCTTGCTTAAGCTTTAAATGAGAAAAGATTCATGCAAATTCATCGAGCAACGAGATGATGAGGATGAAAGGGATGTGAGCATATGAGATGCAAGATGGGGAGTTGGTAAGCCCCAATTTGGGAAGGATATCAATTGATTTTCTCACTCCGATTAATTTAAATATTAATCATTTCAAAGAATTAGTGGTTGAGCAGCACAAGTGATCATCTAGGATAAAACCATTTCAATTAAGTGTAACGTGGGTGTGCAAGTGATGTCTCGAGTCTAGCAAGAAGAGAAGAAGCGACTTATATATATTAAAATTTTAAATGATAGTTAAGCTTCTTTCCACAACATTCGAGGTGGACAAAACCGACAAGTGTCCGAGACGGACTTAGGTGAAAGAAAAGTACTAGAACCTACGAAGGTTGACTCAAAAGACTATTATAAAGATAGGCAGCCCCCAGTCTAGCCGCTCTTTGCTGTTGAACCATGCATCTATTCTTCGACGCTGGAGACGGGAGCTATTGCAGATCTTTCCATCAGGATTTCCTTGGCAATCTCTTTCTTGATCCAACCATTTTCATCGCCTGCGATGGCTGATTCACCGACCTCACAAGGGGGCGAGTCAAATTCCATTATGCCCATAAGGCTTGAATCACCAAACTCGACCATGTTGATACCCATGTTGTTATTTCTAGGGAACGGGTTATTGATGGTGTTGGGCCCTTCAGGCACTTCTAACCTCCCTTGCTCAATCAACCCTTGGATTGCCTTTTTCAAGGGGACGCAATCATCTGTCAGGTGCCCGTGCATCGATGAAAGGCACAATGCTTGGAAGTATCCAGAGGAGCATTGGGGTTTCTAGGCTGATAATTTTTCAAAGGCCAGAGCAAACCTTCTCTCACCAAACCTCTGAAGATATCACTCAAAGGCATCCCAAAGTTTCTCAAGTCTTGGAGCCGGGATCTGGATGCATCAGGTTTCTTGGGAACAAAGGAAGTGGCATTGTTACGATCTGTCCCGCGTAGCCGATTGCCTCTTTACTTTTAGCGGGAGCGAGAGCGATGTTGGAGGGAGGAGCCCAATATCTCGTAGGCGGGTGCGCCGGCGGCTGATTGTAAGCCTTTTCAAACTTAGCCCCGGAATTAACCATTGCACGCAAGTCGCCGTAGGGGAAGTGGCCGAGGGAAGCTCTCAAATGCGGCTTCAAGCATGACCGAAAGATGTCAATAAGCGCTCTTCGTCGAGAGGGAGGAATGGCCATTTCACCGAGCTTTAAGTTCCACCTTTTATAGAAATCCCCAATATTCTCATCGTGGCGCCGCACCGTTGTCCGTGTCAACTCTGTTTGTTTCCCATTCCAAGTTGGCTTTATACTTATCCGTGAAAGTACCGGTAATCTGTTCCCAAGTAGCCCTAGCTTCAGCCGCAATCGGAAAAACCATTTCAAAGCCCCCGACTTCAAAGAGAGACCGAGGTAGTCGGCCAACCGCCGGTTTGTGCATCCCTTAGCTTTCATTGCCAAAGTGTAGGTGGCCAAGTGAGTTTTAGGGCACGCACTTCCATCAAACAGGTCGAGAGTGGGCATCACAAACTTGTGAGGCGGGGGACAATCGAGTCGGGATCCGTAGGCCGAAGAGCAGTGTTCTTTTTGGCGGTCAATTCAGCAATCTGTGCTTTCATTTCCTTGTGTTGCTCCATAAACCAAGCCAATTGGGGATCCAAAGGTGGAGCGGGAATTCCTGAGCCGATATTTGAGCTAGGAAGAAGACTAGCTATTGGTGGTGCATTGGTGGAAGGAATACCATATCCCGGAGCATAGGAGAAAACCTGTCCTTGGCCCAAATTTCCCTGGGGAGTGTAGGTAGGAGCTTGGGCAAAGGGATAGAATCCAGCGACTTGCTGTTGGCTTCCAATCGGCAGGGAAGATGGAGGCAGATCTGAGGTAGCCAGATGGCTTGGATTTCCGGAGTGAGGCCCATAAGTAGGCTTAAGTGCGGGGCCGCCGTCCCTAGTTGTTGAATTGCATGGCTGGTTGTGGCGAGGATGCATAACCGAGAGGATACCGTGGTCCCGGTGATTCGATGAAACCGGGATGGGGGCTTGGTAACCCATTGAACCCCGAGTGAGAAATGGGTTTGCGGAAGCCGTGTGAGGAGCAGCCGAGCTAGCATCATTCCGAGGAGGGGCTCACCGTTGCCCCCGAACTAAACTGTGGTGGCATTCCAAACCGTTGCTGCGAAAGTCCGGATTGATTGGTCCCAAACTAAGGCGGGATCCCAATTTGTTGTGGCATTCCGGGGTATCCCCAACCATGGGAAGGCATTCCGTACTGACTTTGTCCCCACTGAGGCATTGCGAACTGGCTCGTCCCGTCAGCCGCATGGATCCAGTGGTCTGCAGTTGGGGAGCCGGCTGACCTAGAGATCGAGGAGCATGGGCTCTGGTGGTAGTACCGTGGGAGGCCGGTGGTGGCATCCTGGAGTAGTCGGGTTGACCAAGAGCGGGATTGAGGTCTTCCTCTTCTTCCACAGTGAAGGTGCCATCTGGGTTGAGACTGGCGGCCAATCCATGGCTTTTGATAGCCTCCATAAGGCTGTTCAACTGTGCTTCCTGGCGCACTCTCATCTGTTCGGCTAGCTGATTCCACTGTTGTTCTGTCTGAGGAGTCCCGGGAGGCGGAGTGACGTTGTCCCCATCGTTACCAGCTGATGCAGACATTCTGAAATTCGGAGTCGGAACAGACGGTGAAGCTGACGATGCGCTTGACTCTTCCCAACTGATTAAACGATGACCCGGTGCCCGAAGCCAACCTTTGTGCGGAGCTGCGGGGGAAAGACACGAGGGTTCAGATGGTGGGATTTGAAGGAAGGTAGGTGTTTGGGCTTAGGGCTCATGCAACATGCGATTATTTGTTTAAATTTAATTAAAACATGTTTTATTAAACCTAATCGATTGGAAAAGATTACTCTTCTTTTTCGCAAACTACTCTGGATCCTGGATCAGTGGGCCCCGTCACTACGTCTATAAGCCCCTCGTATTCCTCCTGTATTTCGACCTCCCAGGGTGGACAGCCCCGGGCGAGGGTCCTATAGGGCAAGCGGGTCCCACCGACCGAAAAGAAAAACGATCCTAAAAGTCTGGCGGGCAATCGAGTCTTAACGAGCATTCGATGTAAATTATGGACAAAGCTGACGTCAAAGTCAAGATCGTGTCCGAGGGCTCGACAAAAAGTCGGCATGATTTGGACTGATAAATGTCCGCAATTGATCTTGACTTGTCGTCAGTTAAGCCATAATTAGGCATGGAATAACCGTTAATCCTTGATGACTCAGTGTCATGCTGGGAGTCAGTGTATAATTTGTGCCAGTCAGAGCCGAAGTCAATGCGCCGGTCAATATCTTGGTCAAAGTCTGCGGCGGAAAACCGGCATGACTTCGACTGATTAGGGACCCGAAAGATATTGAGTCGGTATGCCGACAAAGGCTTGAAAGGAAAGGTCTATACACAGACAGGGCATGACACAGACCAGACTAAAAACCAACCGGGTCTCGGACAAAGTGTGTCACGCACAAGTGCATGGTCGACACGAGGCTCCATGGGATGTTTGGGTAGTCCTGTGCTCGTCCGAGAGGCGGAATAAGACCAAACGGACCGCGACAAGGATTTCCCCGGGTTAAGGACGTAGTGTGCAGTGTACGGTCAACGTGCGCGTAGTGTGCAAGCAGTCTATCTTCTTTTTCTGAGTAAAATAGAAATTTTTATGTGTCTTAAAAGGCATGATGCACGATTTTTTTTTTTGAAATTTTTTTTTTTTGAAAATCCTTTTTTTTTTTGAAATTTTTTTTTTGAATTTTTTTTTTTTGAAATTTTTTTTTTGAATTTTTTTTTTTTGAAAATTAATGAACACATAAGCACATAATCACAAAAATTCCAACAGTTAGGGACATGATTTCCGACAGTCAAAATTTTGACTTTTTCCGAGGCGGCCAAAACAAACACGAAAATGTGCAAAAATCAACACACACAAAACAAAGGATTTCAAATGTCGGGACGGAAGCTTGACCCTCAAAAGTTTTTCTTTTTTTTTTGAAAAGATAAAACTTGTTTGTCCCCAGCGGAGTCGCCACTGTGATGTACCCGATTTTTTTTGTGAAAATCAAAACGGAGTCGCCACGCCATTTTTATTTTGAGAGCCAAAACTTTGAAAAAAGCCCGAGATCAGAAATTTAGGTTCGGAGGTCACGTTACGCGTCGGGAAGGACGTTAGTGTGCACCCGGCGCGCCTCGCAAAACGAGTCTTCCAAACATTTGAAATCCTTTATTGTGTGTGTGTGTGTGTGTATTGACCAAAATGAGTTGAAACTGAGAAAAACAAAAATGGGTAACTCTTTATAAGACTTTGAACAATCCCCAAGATTTTTGGTATGATTTTTGGATTGAGTCTTGGCACTCAAAAGATTTTTGGATTTGAAAAGCAATTCTGCCAGAATGAAAGAAGGCAGTTGACCCTTGACTTTGAAATGGACTTAAAGACTTCAAAACCTCAGAATCTGGGGAAAGTCCGAGAATAAAAGTTGCTTAAAACACCCTAAATAGGGTTTCTGAAAAGGAAATTTCCATTTTTGAAGTAATTTGAGGGGTCAAAACCTTCTGGAAATCTCAGATGTGAAATCTGGATTTCCAGAAGCTGATGAACTGGCCTCTAAAAGAAAAATTGAAAAAAGGATTTTTACTCACTCAAAAAATAAAATAAAAATATGTCTGGAAAGCTCTGGATGTTGGCTACAAAAAGTATTTTGTAGTCAACACCCAATTCCAAGTTTTACTGGGTCCAAAAAATAGGAAAATGGACTGAGGTCTCAGAACAATGCTACTGGACAGCAAGATGTTCTTGAGGGAAAATGTGATTTTTGGGGGATTTGCATCTATGTTCACCCCATTTTCATCCCTATACTTGATACCACTACTTTTTGTTAAGTGGTTATCATATTCAAGTCATCCTTGGGGAATTTATGGGGGTTTAAACATGTCCTTTGCAAAGGGAAAGGGGATATTTTGTAAAGATGAATTTAAAGAGAAAAAAAACAACTAAAGATTTAAAATGTGGACCATTTGAGATGGTCATTCATGAAGATGAACTTAAAGATGACCATCTTGGGTCAAAACTTAAGTTAAACTAGACATCAAGTAGATCCAAGTAAGAAGAACAAGATGATCAAGAAGTTAAAAGAGGATTTTAGGGTTTTGAGAAGGAGGGCTTTACCAATGGTGACACCCTATCTTCCTAGGCTTGGAATTTGACTTCAGGAGTATCAAGATTTGGTGTTTGGCTTGAGGAGTATCAAGGTTTGGTGTTTGTATTTGTGTTTGGAGTGAGATTGAGAAATATTCAAGAGAAAATAGTGGCAATCTAGGGATTCCCACTGTTTTCTCTCTATATTTCGCCAGAGTTTCGTTGCTGTGATCCAATTGTCCTGTGTAGACTGAGAGAGGAGGGCTCAATTTATAGCCCTCTGGGAGAAGCAAAGAGATCCGCGCGGATGGGTTCGACGCGTGCACTGTTCATCTGCTACAGTGCTGGCTTTTGGACAGGAAGAATAATCTTTTTAAAATTCAAACCGAAGTCAGTTTTTCAACTTACCAATTCGGGTTTTTTCCATTTCTTTTGCTTTTTAGGATTCCTTTCTTGGTTTAACTTTAAATGGCAATGCCCACTTTACCCTTGGTTGGTTAGAAATGTTAGAAATGTTAGAAATGTTAGGAATGTTAAAACTTTCGTTAATTTTCTAACGAAAAGTGCTAACAACTCAAATTGGAGCACTTACAGCCGTTCGGTCTGAAGAACGCTGGGGCTACTTACCAGCGGGCTGCAACAGCCCTCTTCCATGACATGATTCACAAAGAAATCGAAGTATATGTCGACGACATGATCATCCACTCCAAGGGATCAGACATGCAGCACATGACAGATCTGAGGAAGTTCTTCAACGAACTCGAAAGCACTCCATGAGGCTAAACCCGGCAAAGTGCACCTTCGGCGTCAAGCGCGGCAAGGTCTTGGGGTACATGGTTACGAAGAGGTATCGAAGCCGATCCCGTGAAAATCAAGGCCATCATCGACATGAAGCCGCCTCAAACCCCGACGTAAGTAAAGAGCTTCATGGGAAGACTTCAAAGACATCGGTCGCTTCATCAACCGCTTGACATCTCTCTCGCGAGCCCATGTTCAAACCGATGAAAAAGAATGCCGACATCAAATGGGACTCCGAGTGCCAAACAAATCTTTCGAGAAAATCAAGACCTACTTGGTTAATCCCCAGTGCAGTGCCCGCCACATGAAGACAAGCCACTACTCCCGTATCCGACAAGAATGAGACACGTCAATCGGAGCAATGCGGCACAAGAGCGTAAAGATTCCAAGGTTGAGCATGCAATCTACTTCGTAGCCGAAAGCTTCAAGGAAGTGAACTCACTACTCAAAGATCATAGAAAACTTGTACCGCCTTGGTATGGGTAGTCGGAAGCCGAAACACTACATGCGGTCGCATTCAGTACTCCTGGTCTCCAAAGTGGACCCCGTTCGATGTCTCTTTAACAAGCCATCTCTGTCGATGCGACTAGCCAAGTGGTCATTCTTCCTGGTTGAGTTCGACATCAAGTATATGGTCGAAGAAAATCAACAAAGGGCGAGTAATGGCGGATCGCCTTGCCGACTTCCCGAGCAAAGTGAACCTAAGGGTCCCGATCCGCAATTCCTGACGACGGAATCTTTTCACTTGACAGCCGCAAACCGCCGGCAACTCTTCTTCGATGGGGCAGCCAACAAGAAGGGTAATGGCATTGGAATGCTCCTTTTCGATCCCAAGGACGAGCATACTCCCATAGCCATCAAGTCAATTTTGAAGCGACCAACAATGCAGCGGAATACGAAGCCTCGTGCGGCGGGATTGGAAGCCGCCCTCGAGCGCAACATCTCGTAGCCGGATGTATATGGAGACTCAACATTGATCATCAATCAAGTATCCAACAAATGGAAGACGGTAGATTCTCGGCCTTCGAAGTACCACGCGTACATGGAGGAACTCATTGCTCGGTTCAAGGACATCTCTTTTCATTATTTGCCAAGAGACAGAACCGCTCGCACGCCCGGCAACCCTCGCCTCTCTTGTAAAAATTCCCGAAGGGAAAGCGTAAAACCCCTCGTAATAGGCGGACGGGAAACACCCGCCTATTCTGTGAGATCGAAAAAGAAAAAGAAACGATCGACGAACCCCGGTACAATCAGTTTACCAAGTACCTCCAAAGCGGAGAAGCTTCCTTCACAAGTGAAGATGGAAAATACAAAGAAGGGATCAAAGCCAAAAACATGATGGCATTAAAACGCCCGGCATCCCATTTCGTCATTCCGGGGGTATGTTGTACAAGAAGCGCCACCAAGGGCCACTCCTTCGGTGTGTAAATAAAGAAAAAGCCCGAGCTAATGAACGAAGTTCACAACGGAACCCGCGGTCCGCACATGAACGCCCGAGCATTGACACGCATCATTCTCCGTATGGGATTCTATTGGATATCAATGGAAACAGACGCATCCAGCTTCGTCCGAAGCTGCGACAAATGTCAACGGTTCTCCAACCTCAATCACATCCCTCCTCACGAACTCTATTGCATGACTACGCCATGGCCTTTCGCCACATGGGGAATCGACGTCATCGGCAAGATCACTCCTCCAGGGAGCAATGGTCACGAGTTCATTTTAGTCGCAGTCGACTACTTCACCAAATGGGTAGAAGCCAGATCGTACAAGGTACTGAATTCTAAGAAGGTGGCCGAGTTCATCCGAGAGAACATCATGTGCCGATACGGAGTGCCCAACGAGATCATCTCCGACAATGGGACTCACTTCGAAGGAGATTGTGACCAACTATTGACCGACCCGTAGTCACACGTCACAGTCTTCTCCTTACGGACCACAAACCAATGGTGCGAGAGAGGCAGCCAACAAGACTCTCGCCATGATAATCGAAAGATGACCACCGCAGGTCGGGACCGGCCCGAAAAGCTACATCTAGCCCTCTCGGGATACCGAACATCGCCGAACCGCCACAGGGGAGACTCCGTTCGCACTTACCTACGGAATGGAAGCGATGTTACCCGTGGAATTGGAAATTCCATCCCTCCGAGTCCTCTTGGAAAACGGGATCAATGAAGTCGAATGGCTACAGAGCCGTCACGACGAACTTGCTTTACTCGACGAGCGCAGATTGAAAGCCATGGAACACACTCGAGCCTACCAGAGCAGAATGGCACGAGCATTCGACAAGAAAGTCAAGATCCGAGACATCAGAGAAGGCGACTTGGTGCTAAAGGAAAAGCCTCCTACGCAGACCAATCCCCTCGGAAAGCGGGAGCCTACGTGGATAGGACCGTTCGTGGTACAAAGAACCTTCTCCGGAGGAGCCATGAAGCTAGCAGACTTGGACGGAAACCCTTTCGTTAACCCCGTGAACGCAAGCTCCGCAGATACTTCGTTTGAGGAAGAGCACGAGTCAACTCTCCTTCCCCATACACCGTCCCCCTCAGTAAATTAGAGTGCTAAAAGAGTAATACCCAACTGGATACATTCCCGCTAATGATCCAGGTAAAAAACAGGGTCGCACTTCTTTTGTCTTTGTTTTTCTCAAATTCACCTAAAAGTGTCGAACTACGGTGACCTGAGCCCCTTAGTCCAATTGTAAAAGGGGAACGTAGGCAGCCATCTTTGGTTCGGTCTAAAAAACAAAAAAATACAATAAGCATCAATTGCTTGTGTTTCGAAAAACTCTTTTCATTTAACCTACAAATTCATAACGGTTAAAACATTCTTTGATGAGTTCAAGCACGGTCAACTCTTGACTCACTACACGCTAGCAAAACTACAATAAAACAT
The DNA here is from genome assembly GCA_022495995.1 of Adenophora triphylla var. japonica. Lineage (NCBI taxonomy): Eukaryota > Viridiplantae > Streptophyta > Magnoliopsida > Asterales > Campanulaceae > Adenophora > Adenophora triphylla. The sequence continues at coordinate 26,832 of JAFEMH010006077.1, forward strand.
TAATCAATTAATGTGTCTGCAATGACAATGGGTGGATACTGGGACAAAGAAGGTCAACCTAGTTTCCCGTACTAGGTCCTTCATCCTTCTTCCCCTTCCCTTTTCCCCGGCGAGTGTTCTTCACCTTCGCAGGGAAAAATTCCGGTAGGCCTTCAACCCGGCTCGGGGACTCTTCCCGACGCCTCCGTCAAGCCCGTGGCCGGCTAACGCAGCCCTTTCTCTAGCTCGTCTCGAGCCGCCTCGCTTCGAGCCATCATCACAGTGCTTTGATTGGCCTCCCGATCAGCACTTGCCACATAATCGCCCATGACATCGCCGCATTTACGATTCCCGGGGTTAGCCCTCGCTTCGTCCTCCTCAAGGTCGAGCCGTCATGTGATCAAGCACCCAACACTCACTCCGTCTCCACAAGATAGCCATCTCGTGTCTCCCCCATACACTCTTCGTACCGGTTCGGATCTTGCGTCGACGAGCAGTGCCCTCTCTCCGGTGAAAGAGAACCCCGGGCAGAAAGGACGTGTATTGCCACCACCGGGTGATCGGCAATAGCGTCGAAGGATCTTCCATCCGCAGAGATCCCACCTCAAAGGTAGCAAGATAACTCGATCGATCAGTGGCACTGCTCCGGCCCGTGCATCGCAGAACCAATGATGGAATATAGAAAGACGCCTCGAGACAGCCGGCACTCGACAATCAATGCAGACCCTCCCGAGCGGTCCTACAAGTCTGTAACTTCCAATGGGGAAACCACCATCGCAAGTGATGCGTGCAAAGTCTCGGCCATCCAGAGCTCTAGCTCGGCTGATCGCCCCTATCACCGCAGGACGTCGCGAGAAAGACCAAGCGTCACAAGACATTGGCACCTCAGGCATCATCTGCCGCGTCTCCCTCAACCACATGGTCAGCATAGCGGGACTCCCTCCCCACATGTATCGGCTCGGTCGCCATCCGGCCTATGCCCAGAACGTCTCGCCCAAGACCAATGGCACGATGTCTCCCCACTCCGGCACTGCCTCACCAGGTCCAAGACACGTGATGGCACACACCCAGAGACGTGAATGTGAACAAAGTAGCAATCGCGCACAGAGCAAACGCGTCCCACGAAAAGACGCTCCCCTCAGCTCCGGCAAATCTTTCGGGCAGTCCCGAAATGTCAACGTAATCGGTATCCTGTATCAGCATCTGTAAGTGCTCCAATTTGAGCTTGTTAGAATTTTCGTTAGAAAATTAACGAAAGTTATAACATTTCTAACAATTCCTAACTATCCTAACATATCTAACAAAGTGAGGGTAAAATGGGCATTGTTATTTAAGGTTAAACCTTAAAAAGAATCTCAAAAAGCAAAACAAAAGAAGAAAACCAAAAATGGCAATGGCTGGAAACACAAAAACTGGCTGTTAATTTGAATTTTGAAAAAGAAATATTCTTCTTGTCCAAAGCTGGAGCTGCATTTAATGAACAATGCACGCTGCCTGGACCTGTCCGCGCGGATGAGATTGTCAATTTCAGAGGGCTATAAATTGAGCCCTCCAGTCACAAAAATAAAGAGGAAAAAACACAATTGCACCGAACCTCTGGCGAAATATAGAGAGAAAACAGTGAGAATTCACAAGAATTGTCACCTTTTTCTCTCCAATCTTTCCCAACTCATACTCATCCACTCACTCTCATATTAAAGCCCTAAACACTCATACACTCAAGCCAAACACTCAAGAACACAAGGAAGATTGGTAAACCCTCCTCTTCCTAACCCTAAATCTCATCCATGCATGCATCTTCAAACTACAAAATGTAGTTCTTTCATCTTCTTGCTCTAGATCTAAGAAGATCACCATGGAAGACCATCTCCATGGATGATCTTCTACAAAGATCAACATTATTTTCAAAGCTTTTCTTGCTTACTTGCAAAAAATGCACTTTCAAAACCCTAAAAAACCATTTTCAAGCATAAAATCTTGATTTCAAAGGATAAAATTCCCCTTCCCAAGCAAATGAAATGCTTAGTCCTAATGTACCCCAAGGATGGTTTGGTATAGTTGATTCATCACTAAAATGTCTAGTGATCACTAACCAAAACCTAGGGAAATGGGGACAAGCATGGATGCAAAACCCCCCTTAAAATCATATTTTCTTTCTTGAGAAGTTGCTGTCCAGTAGCAATTTTCTCAGACCTCAGTCCATGGTCTTAATTTTTGGACATAGATGAACTTGGAATTTGGTGTTGACTACAAAATACTTTTTGTAGCCAACATCCAGAGCTTTCCAGACATATTTTTATCTTATTTTTTGGGTGAGTAAAACTCCTCTTTTCAAATTTTCTTTCAGAGGCTAGTTCATCAGCTTCTGGGAATCCAGATCTCATATCTGAGGTTTCCAGAAGGTTTTGACCCCTCAAATCTCCTCCAAAATGGAAAATTCCTTCGCACAAACTTTATTTAAGGTGTCTAGAACAACTTTCATTCTCTGAGTTTATCCAGATTATGAAGTTTTAAGACCCTTGAATCCCTTTCAAAATCAAAGGTCCACTGCCTTTTTCATTCTGGCAGAAATGGCTCTCAACTTCAAAAGGTCTTTTGAGTACCAAATCTCAATCCAAAAATCTTCCAAAAAATCATGGGACCAGTTCAAAGTCTTAAAAAGATATCCCAATTTTTACTTTTCTGAGTTTCAACTTATTTTGGCCAAAACACACACACACACACACACACAAATGATTTTCAGCTTGGAAGACTCGTTTTACGAGGCGCGTCGGGTGCACACTAACGTCCTTCCCGACGCGTAACATGACCTCCGAACCTAAATCTCTAATATCGGGCTTTTTTCAAAGTTTTGGCCCTCAAAATTAAAATGGCGTGGCGACTCCGTTTTTTCCGGTTTTATTTGGTTTTTTAAAGAAACGCAAAAATCGAATTTTTCCCGCGAAATGGCAACACATCATCACAGTGGCGACTCCGCTGGGGACGTAGCTTTTTTTTTTTTTAAAAAAAAATGGTATTTGGTATATTGGTGGAAACCACTAAATTTCCCGTTATCGCCTCCTAACACGAGTCGGGGATAAATTGTGGTCTAACAATCCCACGTACCGGTATCACCGTTTTCCAAAAAAAAAAGCTTTTGAGGGTCAAGCTTCCGTCCCGGCTTTGAAAATCATTTTTGCGTGTGTGTTAATTTTTTTGCACAGTTTTCATGTTGTTTTGGCCGCCTCGGAGAAAGTCAAAATTTTGACTGTCGGAATAATGTCCCTAACTGTCGGAATTTTCGTGCCTTCGTGCTTATGTGCTCATAAAAAAAAATCAAATTAAAAAAAAAAAGATTTTCAAAAAAAAAGAAAATTTCCAAAAAAAAAAATCATGCATCATATTTTTAAGACACATAAAAAAAAAAATTTCTATTTTACTCAGAAAAAGAATATAGACTGCTTGCACACTACGCGCACGTGACCGTACACTGCACACTACGTCCTTAACCCGGGGAAATCCTTGTCGCGGTCCGTTTGGTCTTATTACGCCTCTCGGATGAGCACAGGACTACCCAAACATCCCATGGAGCCTCGTGTCGACCATGCACTTGTCCGTGACACACTTTGTCCGAGACCCGGTTGGTTTTTAGTCCGGGTCCGTGTCATGCCCCGTCCGTGTATAGACCTTTCCTTTCAAGCCTTTGTCGGCATACCGACTCAATATCTTTCGGGTCCCTAATCGCCGAAGTTCTCGCCGGTTTTCCGCCGCAGACTTTGACCAAGATATTGACCGGCGCCTTGACTTCGGTTCGACCGGCACAAATTATACACCGACTCCCAAAGATTGACACCGAGTCATCAAGGATTAATGACTATTCCATGCCTAATTACGGCTTAACCGACGACAAGTCAAGATCAATCGTGGACGCTTATCGCCCAAATCATGCCGACTTTTTGTCGAGCCCTCGGACATGATCTTGACTTTCGACGTCGCCTTGTCCGTAATTTACATCGAATGCTCGTTAAGACTCGATTACCCGCCGCACTTTTAGGATCGTTTTCTTTCGGTCGGTGGGACCCGCTGCCCTATAGGACCCTCGCCCGGGCCGTCCACCCCGGGAGGTCGAAATACGTGTGGAATACGAGGGGCTTATAGACGTAGTGACGGGGCCCACCGATCCAGAATCGTAGTAGTTTGCGAAAAAGAAGAGCAATCTTTTCCAACCGATTAGGTTAATAAAACATGTTTTAAGTAAACGTGAACAAATAACCGCATGTTGCATGAGCCAAAAGCCCAAACACCTACCCTCCTTCCATTCCCGCACATCCGAACCTTCATGTCCTTTCCCCGCAGCCTCCGCACAAAGCTTGGTTTCTGCACCGGTCACCGTTTAATCGCTGGGAAGAGTCAAGCGCATCGTCGCCCTCACCGTTTGTTCCGACTCCGGGTTTCGTAATGTCCGCATCGCCGGTAATGATGGGGATAACGTCACTCCACCTCCCGGACCCTCGCACAGCAGCAACAAAGTGGAATCGCCAGCGTAACGGATGAGGTTACGACAGAAGCACGCCTAAACAAATTTATGGAGGCTATTAAGAGTCACGGTCTGGCCGCTGCCTCAATCCCGATGGCACCTTCACCGTGGAAGAAGACGAGGATGCCAACCCCACTCTCGCCGCCCGATTACACCAGATGCCGCCACCCACCTCCTATGGTGCCACTACCGTAACCCATGCTCCTCGATTTTCGGGTCGCCCAGCCTCCCCAACCACGTACCACCGGATCCATGCAGCCCGACGGCACAAATCCGGGGGCAAAATCAATACGGAATGTCTTCTCATGGTTGGGGCTATCTCGGAATGCCACAGCCTAATCGGGATCCCTCCTCGCCCGGAACCGATCAATCCGGACCCTCACAAAGAATGCCACAGCTCGAATGCCGCCACAACTTGGTTCTCGGGCCACGCCAGAGCCCTCCTCGTAATGCACTAGTTCACCAAGCTCCTTACACAAATCCATTCCTCACTCAGACTTCTATGGGTTACCAAGCCTCCATCCCGGTGTCATCCGAATCACCAGACCGCAGTACCCCGGGTTACACACCTTCACCACAAGCAGCCATGCACTAACAATCCGGACAAGCAGCCCCGCACTCAAGCCTACTTACGGGCCCCACTCTGAAATCCAAGTTATCCGGCCACATCGGGCTGCCCCCACCTACTTTGCCGCTTGAAAATCAACAAAGAAGCCGCAAGGTTCTATCCTTTTGCTCAGCTCCTACTCATGCTCCCTGTGGTAACTCACCCCAGACAAGTTTTCACCTACGTCCCCGACCGGCCGTTCCTCTCCACCCGCCCGCTCCGGTGGTAGCTCCTCTCTAGCTCAGCCACTAGCTTGAATGCCATGGTTCCGCCACAAGACCCTCATCCGGCCCGGTTCATGGAACAACACAAGGAAATGAAAGCGCAGACGCCGAACCGATCGCCAAGAAGTCCGCCTTCCGCCTATGCACCCGACTCCATTGTTCCCCGCCCCCACAAATTCGTGATGCCAAATCTGGATCTCTTTGATGGGACCGCATGTCCCAAAACCCATTTGGACACATATACCTTGGCGATGAAAGCCAAAGGATGTACCAATCAAGAACTGGCCGACTATTTCGCCTATCCTTGAAGTCCAAAGTGCCTTAAAATGGTTCTTCCGTTTGAAACCTCGGCCAGGGCCACATGGGACCAGATTACCAATGCCTTCACAGTAGAAATATAAGGCCAACTTGGAATGGGAAACAAATAGTGTTGACCTACAAACAACAAAGGCAAATGGCCCCGATGAGAATGTTGGGGACTTCTACAAGCGGTGGAATCAAACTCGTTGAAATGGCCATCCCTCCTTCCGAAGAGGAACAACCGGACATCTTCCAGCCATGCTTGAAACCACATCTCGAGAGCCTCCTCGCCACTTCCCATACTCGACTTGCGGGCCATGGTTAACTCTGCAGCCTAAGTTTGAAAAGGCCTACACCGCAACCGGCCGCCGCACTCGCCTATAGATATCGGGCTCCTCCCGCAAACACGCCCTCGCTTCCCGCCAAAGGCAAAGAGATGATTAACTATGCGGGACAGAATGTAATAACACGACTCCTTTTGCTCCCAAGAAACCAGCCGAGCCTGCATCGCGGGTCATAAATCTCGAAAACTTTGGAATGCCCCCGAATGACATCTTTAGGGACTCGGTGAAAGAAGGCTTGCCGCGGCCTTTGGAGAATTTCCAACCCGTAAATCCGAATGCTCCCGTGGATACTACAAAGTATTGTGCCTTTCATCAAGCTCACTGACATCCGACCGACACCGCTTTACTCAAAAAGGCAATCCAGGGGCTAATAGAGCAAGGAAAATTGGAAGGCCCCGAGGGGCCTAACACAGCCAAAAATCCGCCGCCACGGAACCATAATCGTGTGAATATGATTGAATGCGGAGAATCTTCACACGCCCAGGAAGATGCCGATGAAGGTCCCCAAATACCCGTGGCCAATCTCGTCGAGGATCCCGAATTCGGATTCCCTCGGCCTCGAGGATATCGAACGAATCAACCCATCTTGGTCTCATGTCGAGACTCCTTACAAGAATACGAGGCCCGCTATTTTTCGGTGAAGGGAAGGTCGATATCGAAGAACCGGGGCCGTTCCGCTCGTAACATGAAAGAACTATTTATACAAGATGGTTAGAACAAATAAGAAAGATTGAGCAAGAAAGTTTCCGGCGAGCACCCGCATCTGGGCTTATCAAAGAAAGAGGCCGAAGAGCATCCGGAGCTAGTACACTTCTGCAAATTGGCTCTAGGAGAGCCCGAATATGATCCCGAGAACAAATAAGAATCGGAAGAGGAGGATTCCTTCTATATCCTACTCGGTGTCAAATACGTGCCACCCCCTCTCACTCTTCCCCCGCAATTTCGGGAGGAGAAGCCGAGTCACAATTGCCACTTCCGGAATGGGAGCATATGACAACTTTTGCGGTTGCACGCACCCATATTCCCCAACGGGTTTGATCGACGTTCCTCTCACCGAAATCCCGTAGTATGGGAAGAAGATTCCGACGACAGCGATGACGATGATGATGACGAGAGTGAAGAGCCAACCGAGGCCCCGGATCCGGAAACAACTGAACGATCATGCCGAAATGAGCCCACGGGAGCCAGGCACAATGGTTGGTTATCGCAAGCGACGACGAAGAAACTTCTAAGACGAATATGAGACCGAGGACATGAAGGCCATGAAGTTTCATGGATCTCGAGCACGTGGATGTCTTAGAATTCAACACGCCTACCATGCTTTGGGGAAAGGGTTTTCGTGTGTCCGATCCAGCCGATAGTCGAAGATCCGATCGAAAGAGGAAAATTAACTCCCATCCGCCCAAATGAAAAAGTAACCATGGTTAGATCAAATCCACCCTGTAACAAAGTAACACTCCTTGTCGTGGTTACCCAAGAAGAGGTCACCTTCCCGAATGTATGTCGCCTTTCGTAGAAGTCCTAGAAACCGGCATGATACCGGATGCGCCTCCCACGTAACGCTATAATCATCTCCAACTCGAGTATTACGTAAGGGAATCGTAATGGCCGCACTATACCGGGATGAGATCGAAAAGCCGCCGAGTCCCGACAATAGCGACTCTTGTTGCATGATAACTATGAGCAAGGCCGGCCATGAGAGTGAATCGAGGACGCCCTAGCTCTGCGGGCCATCCAAGGGGCAACAACACAACCCCAAACCCAAAAGCCTCGTGACTTGGGAAGCAGCTTATAAGGGCCGCCCAGAAGAAGCCAAGATACCACCCCTTATGTCACTAGACTCCGTCGTAACCAATGGCCAATAGCCAAAAGGGCTCCCCATTGACCCTAGCAAAGATTGAAGAAATCCACTAAGAGACGATCGATGAGGAAGTTAATCTGCTGACCCGATCCGGGCGCATTTTCCAAGGAAATCCCAAGGCGTATAAGAAGGCCACATATCAAGCACCAAAAGAAGATCGCCGCCCTATGCTAAGACAAATGAAACTCCTGCACCCGAAAAGAGGATCCCGTGCTCACCCGGTTGAAGCAAACACAGCCAACATTTCCTCTCGGTCTCTACTCACTTCGTCTTATCCCCATAAGCCGAAGCCGGAAGAAAGCCCGGCTCGCACTCGTGCCTATTGATGCTACTCCCGATGATGTGGTACACTCGATTGGAAACATCCACTACGGGAACATAATCACTTTCACGTATCTCGACCTCCCTCAATTTGGGGCCGATCATAATGAGCCTCTCTTCATCACAACACTGGATGAACGACGCCTCCCTCGGGTCCCGGTTGATAATGGGTCCGGAATGAACATTCTTCCAAAGCAAAGATCATGAGCTTGCTTGATATCAAGACTACGTACTTGAAGCCTTCTTCTCTCACGGTCAAAGCTTACGACTCAACATCCCGAGCACTCTGAGTTGCTACTTTAGACCTCCTGGTTTGGACAGAAATTGATACCTGTGGAATTCCGTGTTATCGACATCCCGATTACTTTCAATGCCCTCGGGAAGACCTTGGCCGCACCAAGTCAAAGGGGTCGCCTCAAGCCTCCACCAAAGTGTGTGAAATTCGCCTCGAATGGGGATCCGACGACCATTTACGGAGATTTAGTCACTTTAGAAGGCACAGATACGGGCGGAATACCTATTCTCGAAATCAAACATGACGAGGAAGGTCACATGCTAACGGGCTTCACGGCCGAGCCTCCCAAGGCCCAAGTGTGCAACATAGATCTGACGGTCACTCGTGATAAAATCCCACCGGTCTTGAAAATGATGAGAAAAATGAGCTATCTACCCGGCCTCGGTCCTGGGAAGCGCCAACAAGGAACTTTCAAACTCATCGAAGTAAAAGGACAAAATACTCGCCACGGCCCGGGATATGAGGCCTCCCCAGTGACACCGCAAAGGGAAAAAGATTTGAAGCCGCCACAGAAAGGTCCCGCCGACAATCCCAAATCTCTCCCCTTCACCCTAATTTGGCTGACTACTTTGTAAAGGGTCCCACACAACCAGGAAACATCACAGAACCCACTCCTACGGCAGGATGGCTAAAGCTACAGGATAACCTCAACAAGTTTAGAGGAACCAAGGCTAACCCGGTCCGTAGAATGTTCCTGGACCTACCCAAGATACCTGGGGCTACCACTACCATGAAGAGTGAGTATACCTTCGCAGGCGTGCTCGACTCCGGTGGAACAGCTGAGAAGCTCACAACCACTATCCCTACCGCCCAGAAGATCCGAAACCCGAATTCGAACCGACAAGGCCAAAAGCTAAGGCCACGGAATTTCCCTCGATGATTGGGATGGTCTCGGTTATGCAAAGAATTGTTCGAAGAAGAAGTCCAGTGCCGACTCCGATTGATCTCGGCTCGGTCCAAGAGATGATAGCAGCAATTGAGAAAGGAAAACAAAAACAGCACAGTTCCCGAGTCATGAGGCCACCAATAGCGATGCCGCTAAAGAATTGGGAAGCTCTCTCAGGCCCGTCCGCGACCAAAGAAGAAATGATCACCAAGCTTGGATTGGTCCCCCGTCCCTTTGTGTCAATCTAGGACAAGTCCTCCCAGTCTCTCTCTGTTAAGATCGAGTCTCTAGGGTCGTCCGACGGCCTTACGCCTGAAGACTACGAGTCTGTAGCAAGCGCTGTACCCCCTTTCGTTTTCAATGAAATGACGAACCTTTCTGAGTATCCTTTGATTGCCACTTTAACTAATGATGAATTAATTAATAAAAATTTTTTTTTTATAATAATTCATTAGATAAAGAAGCAGACACATTAAACAAAAAAAAAAAAGAAATCAAACAACAAAAAAAATCTTTAAGCAGGTTGTCCGGGAAGAGGAAAATCGAGCCCAAGCTGCCGAAGAGATTTTGACGAGTGTAAATTTGGGAACTGCGGAAGAGCCTAAAGAGACGCAGATTGGTCATTTCTTCGAAGGAAGTGGAAAGGATGCTCTGCAAAGTCCTACAAAATCCTCAATTCAAAGAAAGTTGCCCTCTTCATCAAAGAAAACATCATGTGCAGATACGGGTTGCCAGCCGAAACCATTTCAGATAAGGGATCCCACTTCGAAGGGGAATGTGAAAAACTGCTGGCGGAATTCCGAATAACCCGTCACAAGTCATCTCCCTACAGGCCCCAAACCAACGGAGCCGTCGAAGCAGCAAACAAGACTCTGGGAAATATCATCCTAAGATGGCCGTCCAAGGCGTAGATTGGCCCGAGAAGTTACACTCGGCACTCGGGCTACGTAACATCACCGAACGACAACTGGGGAAACACCTTTTGCCCTCACATACGGAATGGAAGCCGTACTCCCAATCGAGCTGGAAATACCCTCGCTCCGTATACCGCTGGAAAGCCGTATCAACGAGGTCGAATGGCTCCGAGTCGCCATGATGAATCGCCCTACTAGACGAACGCCGATCGAAGGCCATGGAACACATCCGGCCTACCAAGGAAGAATGGCTAGAGCCTTCGACAAGAAAGTAAAGCATCGGGAGATCCGACAAGGTGATCTCGTTTTGAAAGAAAAGCCCTCAGCCCGTATCAACCCTCTCGGCAAATGGGAGCCTCGTATGGGTCGGGCCATATGTCGTCCGTAAGATCTTCTCCTGAGGAGCCATGCAACTTGCGCACCTCGACGGAATCCCTTTGTACACCCAAAGTGAATGGTGACAAGCCGCGCAGATACTACGCGTAAAAAAAAAAAAAAAAAAAAAAAAAAAAAAAAGAGTGCTAAAAGAGTAATACCCAACTAGGTTAGAAACCCGAGAAGGGCGGCCTAGGTAAAAAACAGGTTGCACCAAAAAAACAACAAAAAAAAACAAAAAAAAAAAACAAAAAAAAAACAAAAAAGAGAGTTCACCAAAGTTGAACTACGAAGACCCGAGCTCCTCAAAGTGAGGGGAACGTAGGCAAATTGAAACGGTTCGGTCTAAAACACAAATAAAAGCCATACTTTGGCATCAATACAATTGATCGCACCATGAAAGCGTCTCGAAAAACTCTAAAGCAATTCAAATATTCATTACAAGTTAAAAGCTCTTTGATGAGTCTAAGCCCGATTCATTCCTACAACCGGCAACCCGCTAAAGGAAAACTAAGATACATAATCAAACTAATGTGTCCGTCATGGCAAGAAAGGGATACTTGGAAACCTCGTAGTCACTCCAAGCCACTCATCGGCCTCTCCCTTCTTCTTCCCCTCCGAGTCTTTCTCTTCGAACCGGAAAATGTCGGTATTCCTCCTACCAAGCTCGGTATAGGAACAGGGTCTATCAAACCGGCCTCTGTCGTGGCCTTAGTAGCCCTAGCGTCATCCCTCATCTCCTCGTAACCTAGCCGGTAACATAGGAGCCCTCCTCTCCCGTCTCTTGACGTAAGCCTCATAATCGCCGCGCCGTCTCCGCTCCCGTCATGAGGGTTGGCCCTCGCCTCGGCCCTCCTCCTCTCGTAAACAGCCTGGTCCTCCGCACCCATAATGGCCTCACGCCGCCTCAAAATAGCCATCCGAGTCTCTCCTGCATACCCCTCGTACCAATCCAGTACCAAGTGGTCAGAACACCGGTCTCGGACGCTCGAGAATGACCCGAGGAGGAAAGGCATCATACCTCCATGCTCGGGAAAGAAATGGAAACACCGAGGGATCATCCATGGAAACAGGAGCCACCACCCCGGTGGCTACATCATCAAAGCCCTCCAAAGGAACTCGCTCCAAGCCAAACCGCCTAAGGACCGAGCCGGAATGTAGAAACCGGACCGAGAAAGCCCCGGAAGCATAACCACATGGGACCCGTCCTGAAGCACTCTGCGAGTCTCCACCCGCCAATGAGGCACCAACCATCTCGATATCTTCGGTCGGCGACCCGCCATCCAACGCTCCCACGAGCCCCGATCATCAAAATCTACATCAACACCTCTCCTGGCAAAAGTCCAAGGCCTGATCATATCAGAGGTTTCCCGAAGAACCCCCAAACGCTCCATCAGCCACAGGGTCAAGAGAAACGGGCTGCCCCCGTGCATGTACCGCCGTCCGGTAGCTAATCTGTCGAGAGCATGAAAAGTCTCCCCAAGAATCAAAGGAACGACATCTCTCGCCTGTGCGACAGCCGAACGACAACATCCAGCAGAGACCGATGGCAGATCCCAAAGGAATAGACCATGAACAGGGTGCCAAACATACAAAGTGCAAAGGCATCCCAATAGGCATCATCCACCAAGCCTAGGCCCCTAAATCTGTCGGGAAGACCGGAAATATCGAGATGATCGGGACCGCGGATCAGACCTTGCGCTTCCTCCGGGGAAAGATGAAGGAGGACGCACAATCTGTCAACAAAAGAAGCCCCTCCGGGCAAAGGGACCGCTATCTCTTCCACCTCCTGACCTCCAAGCAAGGCCCGAAATTCTTCGACAGTCGGAACAATCTCGTTGAAGGAAAGGCAAAAGACATGCCTTCTAGTATCCCAAAACGAAGAAGAAGCTCTTAAGAGGTCATAATCCGGAACCAATTCTTTGAGAGACCACAAGCACCTCACCTTGTACCGTTCTTCAAAGAAAGACCTTCTCTCATGCATAATTTCGCGGGACCAATCCTTGAACTTGTTGAAAAATGACATTTGGGATTCTTGGGATAACTTTGAGGGAGCTTTTCTAAGGTTTTCCATGGTTTTTTCTCTCTTCCTCCCGAAAATGGCCGTTTGACCGGAGGTTGAAGAAGATATTTGAATTTGAAATAAAGCAAAGCCGATTTAAAGCAAAATCAAAGGACAAAGTGTCGACGCAGTCCCCTCCGCGCGGACATGTTTGTTTTCATCGAGAAAAATCTGCAACAGTTCCAAGTTGCTACACCAAAAGAGGAATATTCTCGTCCCGTTGCTCGAAACCAAAGCAAAAAAAAAACCCCCCCAAACCAGTCCAAACACTAACACCCTTGCAAAAAAAAAAAAAAACAACAAGGCTCATGCAACATTGCATTCACACTGCATTACATAATAATCCTAAATAATTACATTCCAAAAAAAAAAAAAAGCATTAATAATCCTAAATTATTACAAAAAAATGTGCATCTGTCTAAACAAGTACAATCTCAAAAAAAAAAAAATCCCAAAAGATAATCAATCAGAATCCCCAGCGCCTGACGTCTGTCCCCGGTCCCTCTTGCGGCTCGGGCCCGCCTCGTCAGGAGCCCTGAAAGTCTCGGGCTCAGAATCGTCCTCATCTCCGTAAAGAGGCTCGTCGGGACCAACCGGCACACTCGATAGGGTAAACCCGATCCCTGAAGAAATCGAATCCGAAGGTGAAGGCGTCCGACTCCCGAACATACGGAGACGACCCACCATGCCGCCAGACGTGTCCCCGCCCGTACGGATCCCCAAGAATGACGTGATCCGAAGGCAGTGCCGCGCGGTGATCAATGAGAGGAGAAAGAGGGGTCTCGGAAGAAGTCTCCGAGGGAATAGGAGAAGCCTCCCGTCGGACAGGTGCCGGCCGTGGTCTCCTCGCCCTAGCCTGAGGTGCCCCGCAAGCAACCATCCTCCGTATGAATCTCTTAGCCCCGATCACTTGCTTCGTCAGCTTCTCGACGACCACCTCCGTAAACTGCACAAAAGCAAAAGCGTCAAAAAAAAAGAGGTGATGCTAAAGATGATGAAACAAAGGAAAGAAAAGAAGGGGAAAAGGTGAAACCATACCTTCATACCCGGACGAGGCCGGAAAGCTCGTGGAAGTCGCTCGGGCTGAGGGATCTGCACCCTCAATCGGACCCCGTCCTGGATATAGGAAAAATCCGTCCGAGGGTACCGCGGGATCCCAAGCCCCTCCCTATCCAAAACCTGAGGCATCCTCAGCCTCCTCAAGACGAACGTCGCATACGGCTCAATCGCCACGAAGTCCGAGAAGTGCTGACCTGCTCGGTAATCATCCCAGGTCACGGACCGATCGCTCGGGTGCATCATATCGGCGGGAGGCTCCACCGGTGTCCTCAAAGGCGAGTTCACGCCATGCTGGCGCGTCACCCTCTCTCCCAGATAATATGCATCGCAGGTCAAACCCCTCAAAATCCTCCGCTGCACTGTCCAGATCTCAGCGCCCTTCACCGCGCTACCTCAAAGCGATCCTGTGGGAAGAATATCATCCCCTCATCCGTCTCGGCCTCCGTCAAAGGAAGGCGATCCGCGCACTCGAGAGTCGTACGCCCCCTGGAGCTTATCTTTTCCCGGGCATGCTTGGACCAAGACTGCATGGCCGGATACGCCCCGACGTACGCCTCAGGCTGCCTCCACACCGTGACGTGGAAAAACTCCAACGCCCATACCTGCGAAAGGTAAAAATTCAATCAATCCAGTGCAAAAGAAAAGTGCGTGCTCAAAAAAAAAAAGAGAGAGGGAAAGCAAAAAGAGAGCTTATACCTCCAGAGCAAACTCAAAGCAGTACAAGGAGCTCACAGCCTTCCGGCTGTATCTATCAAGAGCGAAGTACAGCTCAGCCAGCCCGGCCTCCCCCCAGGAAATATCTCCAACCGTCTCCATGTCCTCCAAGGACCTCAGCAAGGCAAAGACCGCCGTCCCCTCAGCATGACCAAAGAGCGTGCTCGAGAAAGTAAACCACAGGAAGGACCTAGCAATCTGCTCGGCGCTAAACCTATCCTCCCCAGCCTCGTAACTCGCGATGGTCTCCACAATCTTACCGTAGACCACGGCATACTCCATCCCCATCCCCTTTTTGGGAATAGGGGAAAATCCCAGAAGAGCCTGCAGATCCGCATCACTGTAGCCATCCCGCCACTCAATGCTGCGTCCATTGAAGGACAAACCCGTGATCGCAGCATAGTCGGAAGGCGTAACCGTAGCCTCGCCCCAGAAGAAGTGAAACGTGTGGGTCGCATCCCACCAGTGCTGCGCTAAAGCGAACATCAGGCCCTTGCTCTTAGGGAACTTGACCAGTCCCCTCAAGCACTCAACAAATTCCCAAAGCCCGGTCTCAACAACAATCTGTCTCGGACTCGGCAAAGCTCCTCGGCCCGCGTTCGGAAGCCGATCCCACAAGTCAACCACAGACTCCACCGATCCTCGAGTCTTCATCTTGTTCAGTTGCTCCGTAACGTAGTTGTTTCCACCCTGCGATAAAAAAAAAAAGAAGAAAAAGAGAAAATGTCAAAAAAAAAAAATTGCATTTGCATTTGCACGAAAAAAAAAAAGAGCATACATATGCATCATGAAATTTCAAAGAAAATTCGACAGCATAACAGCATACAATGAGCATAGCCCCATTTTTCTCGCACAAGAAGACAGTTTTCAGCAAATCCCAATGCATTCATCAAAAAAAAAGATGCATTCCTACGGAAGCAAAAACTCCGTCCCATTTTCAAAAAAAAAAAGGGTTCCTATGCATGCACGCATATCATTTATCATCTCAAAAAAAAAAAAAATCCTACATCTTACGGAAGTAAAAACTCCGTCCCATTTTCATAAAATAACATGCATACATAACATGCATTCAATCAACGGGAGGAAAAATCCGTCCCACTTTTCAAAAAAAAAAAAAAAAAAATCAATCAAAAATCATACATTCATATCATCATCTCATGTTGGCAAAATGTCAATTCTTTTCTCAAGCAAAATGCAAATTTTGGAACACCAACAAATTCATTGCAACATGCATATCATCAAAAATCAATATTCAAATTTCAAAAAAAAATCACAATTTTCATTCATAATTTTTGGATACCAAAAAAAAAAAAAAATTGCAAAAATGCCAATTCTTTTTCCAAGCAAAATGCACATTTTGGGTTACTCACATACTCATAACATGCAAAGCATCAAAACCAAGATTCAAAGCCAAGAACATCAATCATTCGAATTTTCAAAAAAAAATAATTCAAAAATCACCCAAAATTCAATCTCAAGCAAGAAATCAACAAAGGGAATGAAAAGATTCGAAGTATACCGTTCGGAGACTCGGATCAGAAGCCTAATGTTGCCAAGCATCGGGGTAGGGCTCCTCCGCAATCGATTGCGAAAGAGTATAATGCCTCCTCATTCGGACGAGCTCCAATCGTCTCTCCGCTACCGGGCCACGTCCTTGGCCTTGAAAAGCACCTTCCCCGTGTTCCATTGCTCGAAAATCGAAGAAAATCGGAAGATTTCGAAGCTTTTTAGGCCAAAAATGGCGGATTTCTCACTTTCTCTCTCTTTTCTCTCGACAAACTGTAAAAGTGGTTGGGGAGAAGGAGAAAGGGGGCGGCCCCTCATGTAAAAGATACGGAATCCCGTATCTTTCATCAAAATTACCCCCGGCAGTCAAACGTAAGACCGATTTCCCAGACGAATACGTCTGATTTTCCCCAGCAAAGGCTAACAAAATCCCCAGCAAAGTTAACGGAATCCCAAAAGCCAACAGAATCTCGAGTAGATCTCGAACTACGAAAGGGCTTGATTCCCACTAGGGATACGTAGGTAGCCTATCATTAGGTCCAGCCCCTCGACCAAAACGGTCACCCTCTCCTTCGGCAGCAGACGAAGTCCACCGAAAGGCCATTCCAAATTAAGGTCCGAGGCACCTAAAAAGCCATCTCCAAGGTCCGAGACACCTAAAAAGCCATCTCTAAGGTTCGAGGCACCTAAAACGCCATCTTCAAGGTTCGAGGCACCTAAAACGCCATCTCCAAGGTTTGAGGCACCTAAGACGCTATCACTAGGAAAACAATAAATCGCAAAAATCCCCAGCAGAGCGGATGCCCGTCAGACCAAAAATGGTCATTCCTATCCCCAGCAGAGCGGATAGCCATCAGACCAAAAATGGTCATCTCTTATCCCCAGCAGAGTTTATTTCCAGTAACCGACTGTAGAACTCGCTCATCGGGTTCGAGGCACCTAAAACGCCATCATCTCCAGGGTCAAAGACCCGAACTACGACTGGCTTGATTCCCATTCGGGATACGTAGGTAGCCTATTGAATAGGTTCAGCCACCCGATCACTCGATCATCCCGCCAAATATGGAGCCTTACTCTTATCGACGACCCCGCTTCCTTCGAAAGCGCCGTCGCCGTGGGGCTACTGTAAGTGCTCCAATTTGAGCTTGTTAGAATTTTCGTTAGAAAATTAACGAAAGTTATAACATTTCTAACAATTCCTAACTATCCTAACATATCTAACAAAGTGAGGGTAAAATGGGCATTGTTATTTAAGGTTAAACCTTAAAAAGAATCTCAAAAAGCAAAACAAAAGAAGAAAACCAAAAATGGCAATGGCTGGAAACACAAAAACTGGCTGTTAATTTGAATTTTGAAAAAGAAATATTCTTCTTGTCCAAAGCTGGAGCTGCATTTAATGAACAGTGCACGCTGCCTGGACCTGTCCGCGCGGATGAGATTGTCAATTTCAGAGGGCTATAAATTGAGCCCTCCAGTCACAAAAATAAAGAGGAAAAAAACACAATTGCACCGAACCTCTGGCGAAATATAGAGAGAAAACAGTGAGAATTCACAAGAATTGTCACCTTTTTCTCTCCAATCTTTCACAACTCATACTCATCCACTCACTCTCATATTAAAGCCCTAAACACTCATACACTCAAGCCAAACACTCAAGAACACAAGGAAGATTGGTAAACCCTCCTCTTCCTAACCCTAAATCTCATCCATGCATGCATCTTCAAACTACAAAATGTAGTTCTTTCATCTTCTTGCTCTAGATCTAAGAAGATCACCATGGAAGACCATCTCCATGGATGATCTTCTACAAAGATCAACATTATTTTCAAAGCTTTTCTTGCTTACTTGCAAAAAATGCACTTTCAAAACCCTAAAAAACCATTTTCAAGCATAAAATCTTGATTTCAAAGGATAAAATTCCCCTTCCCAAGCAAATGAAATGCTTAGTCCTAATGTACCCCAAGGATGGTTTGGTATAGTTGATTCACCACTAAAATGTCTAGTGATCACTAACCAAAACCTAGGGAAATGGGGACAAGCATGGATGCAAAACCCCCCTTAAAATCATATTTTCTTTCTTGAGAAGTTGCTGTCCAGTAGCAATTTTCTCAGACCTCAGTCCATGGTCTTAATTTTTGGACATAGATGAACTTAGAATTTGGTGTTGACTACAAAATACTTTTTGTAGCCAACATCCAGAGCTTTCCAGACATATTTTTATCTTATTTTTTGGGTGAGTAAAACTCCTCTTTTCAAATTTTCTTTCAGAGGCTAGTTCATCAGCTTCTGGGAATCCAGATCTCATATCTGAGGTTTCCAGAAGGTTTTGACCCCTCAAATCTCCTCCAAAATGGAAAATTCCTTCGCACAAACTTTATTTAAGGTGTCTAGAACAACTTTAATTCTCTGAGTTTATCCAGATTATGAAGTTTTAAGACCCTTGAATCCCTTTCAAAATCAAAGGTCCACTGCCTTTTTCATTCTGGCAGAAATGGCTCTCAACTTCAAAAGGTCTTTTGAGTACCAAATCTCAATCCAAAAATCTTCCAAAAAATCATGGGATCAGTTCAAAGTCTTAAAAAGATATCCCAATTTTTACTTTTCTGAGTTTCAACTTATTTTGGCCAAAGCACACACACACACACACACACAAATGATTTTCAGCTTGGAAGACTCGTTTTACGAGGCGCGTCGGGTGCACACTAACGTCCTTCCCGACGCGTAACATGACCTCCGAACCTAAATCTCTAATCTCGGGCTTTTTTCAAAGTTTTGGCCCTCAAAATTAAAATGGCGTGGCGACTCCGTTTTTTCCGGTTTTATTTGGTTTTTTAAAGAAACGCAAAAATCGAATTTTTCCCGCGAAATGGCAACACATCATCACAGCATCCTGTATGCTTCTCCAGCCGAGATACCCAACAAAGACACTAGCTTCTCAACAGTGGCCATGCCACCAGCATACGGAAGAACTAGCTGTTCCGTCTCAGGTCCTCCCAGAATGGCCCGGAAATCTTCAAACGTAGGAGTGATTTCGTTGTACGAAAGGCTGTACACATTCCTCCGTACGTCCCAGAACCGAGACGCGGCTCTCAAAAGATCCCAATCTGGCATGAGCTCCTTCAAAGCCCACACAGATTTAATCCCGTAACAGCCTTCGAAAAACCTCTTGTTCTGCCTCGTGTGGTTCCGTACCCACGACTGAAAGTTGTCCAAATATCGCTCTTGCATCCGAGACGATAACTTGGGAAAGGAAGCCATGTCAGAAGGTGAAGAAAACCTTAAGAAATGGAAAAGAATTCAGCCAGATGAACAAAGCAATGCGCAGTTTTCTCACCAATTGCAAAGCTGAAACTGCAATTTAAAGAATCTGGAAATTCAGTTCTAGTCCGGCCGGACTCCCTCGCAGCTTGACTTGGTCAACTCTGCAACACCGCCTTAAAGTTGGAAACATTTCCAAACCATGCCCTGTTCACTCCTATGAAATCTGCGTGCACGCCCGATTTCATTCAACCAATGTCAATATCCCTTCCGCCCCGGGCTCGTGCAACAGTGCAAATAATTAAAAATTAGTGCATACATGCTTAATTTTTGACCCGTTCAATTTTTATTGCATTTCTCTTTTTTATTTATTTGTGATTAACCTATTTGCTTATTTGCCGAAAATAACAGAAGGTGATCATAGAATAAATATGCGAATGTGTTCCGCCCCACGGGCGCCTTTTTGCAAATACAATTCAAATCAAAAATTTGTTCCCGACAAATACATGCATTTTGTCTAAACAAAGCAAGAAAGAAAGAAAGCAAGAAAAGGGGACTACTCGAGTCCCGCTCGTCATCCGTACACTCGACGTACCGCTCCGCCGCCGCCGGATCTGTCGCAAACAGAACTCGCCGAACTCCTCCAGGGAATAGGCAAAGGGCCTCCTCGAGTACGCGAACTCGAGGACTCCCCCTCTCGCGCCCGAGTGCGCGTAAGAAGGAGCTCCAAATCCAGCCGTTCCGCCCGCGAACTGGCCAAACCCCTGCGTAAAGTCCTCCCCACCCGAGGTGGGAGCAGGCGAACCCCTCGGCCTAGACTGCCCCCGATCACGGACGTCCACGCTCCTCCGAGAACTGCACCGCATGAACTCCACGAGCCTCCCGGGCGTAGGCGGACCACCCGTCCACCAGCCTCGTACGGCCTCACTATACGTACGGCCGTATACCGCGAACCAGAAAATCATCGAAAGCGAGCGTAAAGTACGGATGCAACATGTGCGTAATGCTACTATCAAATGCGTAAAATCAAAAAGGTGCTCACCGAAGCATTGGGGTCCGCCCGTATCGCGGTCTCGGCTCACCGGAAGCGGATCACAAGTCGCCTACGGAACCGTCCAGCCCCTCGTACGCTAGCCTAGCTCGCGGGACCGGAAAATATCGAGGACCTCCAGGACCTCGCCCTCTATGCCGTACCTGCGCGCTCCTCGGCCTCATCCTCAAGAAAACATCATAGGCGGCCCCCGCTATGATGTACTCGAAGAAGTATACGCCCGTAGGTACCCCTCCACTCATCAATCGGCATCTCCCTGGATGCCGCATGTACAAAGGAGGATCCACCGGCACCAAGGGAAGAGACCCCGCCTATGCTAACGGGTCACCCTCTCCCCCAAATACATGGCGTCACGGTGAAGTCCCACCAGAGCTTCCGCCGCCGTGTAGTCTCGCCGGCAATCCGCACCGCGACATGATCAAACCTACTCCACTGTGTCACTGGATCCTCTCGGAGAACTCCCGTGTTCGCCGCCGAGATATCTCCTCGTATGACACTCGAGTGCCAACTCTCGAAGAGACCGCCCTCTTCGCCTTCTTCTCGCCAAACCAAGATGGCAGGGAACAGGGGACGGTACGGCTCCTTGATGTCCCAAGCTCGCGGATCTGAACACCTCGTAGCACCGCACTGCCAAGAGAATGGAAAGTTATGTCGCCTACAAAGCGTATACATACGAGTACATAAAAGAGGCAAGGAAGAGAAAAAGCACGTAAACTTACATCCAAGACAGCGTGAAGCGCCTAAATGAGTGCTCCTCTCCCCGCGAGAACTCCGTCTGTGGAATGGTAGAGCTCGGCCGCCCAGCCTCCCCCACGCGAACCCCCTCACGGCATCCAAGTCTACCACGACCCGAGAAGAGGGAAGTGACAAGACGTGTCGAAGTCGGGAATAAAGTCGCCGACAAGAAACCAAAGGAACCCTCGAGCCGGACGCTCCGCGGTCATCCTCAAGGACCCAGCCGGATAATCGGCGACACCTTCCCTCAAATGATTCTCCATCGGCTCGTACCGAATGCCTAAGCCCCCGGCATCGGTAATATCAAAATCCAAGAGCCTGCATAACCGCTCCGGGTGTAACCATCAACCCACACCCGCCGTGTTGCCATAAGTCGGCAACCCCGGTGATAGCGGCAAAATCCGTGGGAGTCACCGTCGCCTCCCCATCTCGAAATGGAAAGTGTGGGTCGTATCCCACCGCACTCGCTCGCCGCGACATACATGGACTCGCCCTCGGCGTATCACTGTCGCAGCCTACAAGACTGATAAACCCAACAACCCGGAGTCAATCACCAGCTGTCGTGGACTCCTCTCTCCCTCTCGAGCCACGTCCGGGATAATGCCCCACAATGCCTGCACCGCCTCAAAGGCACCCCGACTCTTCTGGTTATGAGTACTAACCGTCCCTGTCCCCTGCAGACAAACAAGACAGAAGCAACGTCAACAAAATGCAACAATGCGTGTCAAAATGATGCAATGCAGATATGGTTCTCATTCATTTCCTACGTATATTCAAATCATTTCGAAAACTCCACCGAATCCGGAACTTTCAAAACATTTCGAAAACTCCGTCGAATCCGGAACTTTCAAAATCTTTCGAAAACTCCGTCGAATCCGGAACTTTCAAAACATTTCGAAAACTTCGTCGAATCCGGAACTTTCAAAATCTTTCGAAAACTCCGTCGAAGCCGGAACTTTCAAAACATTTCGAAAACTCCGTTGAATCCGGAACTTTCAAATTCTTTCGAATTTTTCGAAAATTTCGCTCCGTCCCGAATTAAAGCTACTTTAATTTTGGAAAATGCATCTAGACATGGAATTTTGCAACCAAAATTTTTATGTCATCCACCCATGATGTCAATTGAACTACATCCTAGTCAATTTCGACAACGATTCATAGCAAAGTCAAAATCCCCAAATCGGGCACCAAAATCCCTAAGTTCATTCCTAACAAATTTCTAACATTTAAAGAATGCACATTCTTAAAATTAATGGAATTTGTAGGAAGCTTACTTGTCTTTCGATCCCTCCCTTGGAGTTGTGGCGGTCCCTCGCCGGATAAAACTCCGCCGGATTCAATGGAAGAGTGGTGGTTCGAATGGTCCGAACCAATCGAGTTCTTTCGTCATCGGTCCTTCCGTGGCGAGCCATTGGTCCTCCTTCACC
Organism: Adenophora triphylla var. japonica; assembly: GCA_022495995.1. Taxonomy (NCBI): domain Eukaryota; kingdom Viridiplantae; phylum Streptophyta; class Magnoliopsida; order Asterales; family Campanulaceae; genus Adenophora; species Adenophora triphylla. The sequence goes on from JAFEMH010006077.1 coordinate 49,266, forward strand.
CTCCATAGCGAATTTCCCTCACAAATTCGAGCAAACCTTGCAATTTGGGGTGGAAAATTTTCTCTCCTCTCTCTCTCTCTCGCCGGCAACAATGGAAGAAATGGCTTCTTCCTTCCCCAGCCTCGGCATTAAAAAGGATTCTGGAAATTCAGTAAAAGTCCGACCGGACTCTTACTGCACCAGAATAATTTTTGCCCCTTTTGCCCCTCAGCTTTTGGCAATTCCAATTTTACCACTTTTGGCCCCCAAAAGTGTAAAATTTCCCCCAGTTAGACATTTCTAACACCCTATCCCCCGAGGATAAATCAAAGTTAGTTCTCACTAACGCTCGTCTCCTGACGTTAAATTCAGTCCAGTTGACGTTTGACATTCAAACGTTCAACCATGTCTCCGGACATTCCAGTTACTATTCCGTCTCCTGACGTTAAAATTTAATAATGGTCTTCACCATTAAAGTCTCAATCGCGACCTTTTACGGTCCGATCCCAATTCTCAATCGCGACCTTTCACGGTCCGATTTCAATTCTCAATCGCGACCTTTCACGGTCCGATTTCAATTCTCAATTGCGACCTTCCACGGTCCGATTCCAATTCTCAATCGCGACCTTTTACGGTCCGATCTCAATCCTCAATCGCGACCTTTCACGGTCCGATTTCAATTCTCAATCGCGACCTTTCACGGTCCGATCTCAATCCTCAATTGCGACCTTTCACGGTCCGATTCCAATTCTCAATCGCGACCTTTTACGGTCCGATCCCAATTCTCAATCGCGACCTTCCACGGTCCGATTTCAATTCTCAATCGCGACCTTTCACGGTCCGATTCCAATTCTCAATCGCGACCTTTCACGGTCCGATTTCGAGTCTCAATCGCGACCTTTCATGGTCCCATCTCAAACAGTCAATCCCGACCTTCGCGGTCCGACCTCCACTCTCCTATCGAGACCTTCGCTGTTCGTCTTCTCGGCAACAGCAATAAGCCCGAACCCCAAGGCACGAACGCCTCGCAACAATCCCTCTTCGGCAACAGCAATAAGCCCGAACCCCAAGGCACGAACGCCTCGCAACAATCCCTCTTCGGCCATCCTCGTAAGCCCGAACACCTTTTCACTTCAGCAAGTGAACATTCATCTCCCCGCCGCGCCGTAAGCCCGATCGTTCCACCTCGGCGGCAACAGAATAAGCCCGAACCCCAAGGCACGAACGCCGCAACAATCCCTCTTCGGCCATCCTCGTAAGCCCGAACACCTTTTCACTTCAAAGAAGTGAACATTCATCTCCCCGCCGCCGCCGTAAGCCCGATCGCTCATCCCCAGCAGATAAAGCGGCAACAAGAATAAGCCCGGCACCCCAAGGCACGAACGCCCTCGTCAGCATCGCAACTCCGGTTTGAGGCACCACCCACCCTCGAAGGTTTCGAAGTCCTGTGTTCGGACGCCTCCTAACAGCCTCCATTCGCATGTGCACCTCGCGAATGGTCTCATCCGGGTTTAGACGCCTCCTAACAGTCTCGCTCAGTCAAGGTTCCCATGCGCGGCCCTTGCCCCCTTTCGAACTACGATCGGCTTGATTCCCGCTCGGGATACGTAGGAATCCTTTTCGCTAATGGTCCACCACCGACCGCCTGTGTCTCCTTCAAAGTAAGGCATCCCGATTTGGATCCTTATCTTTTTCAACGACCCCACCTCCTTCGGAGGAGACGTCGCTGAGGGGCTAACTGTAAGTACCCAAATCCGGATCGTCCAAATCCGTCAGAAAGTTAACCGAAATCCGTTAACTGGCCCGCTCCAGGTTAACCGGAACTCGTTAAACTCCCCGTTGCTGTGCCAACGAGACATCCCGGGACTGCCCCATGCATCCCGACGTCGAACCGTACTTAACACGTGTCATCACGCGTAAAAGCATGGCTTTCCCTGAAAAACGCATTTTCCGGCACTTTCCGGGGGCGTTTCGGACATTTCCCGGACTGTTATTTTAAAAAACGGACAAAACCGGGACCGGGGAACAAATTCCCATGAAGCTGGTGACTCAGAGGGGCACGTGGCAGCCATGCCACCTCCCTCTAGTCACCCTTCAATCAAATTCAAAGGGAAAAGACCAAAATGCCCCTGGTTTGCAAGCCAAGTCCGGCCGGACTCACTGTGCACATTTTCTGAAATTGCCAGCAAGTCCTTCAAATTCCCAAAATACCACAAAACCCCCTGGATTCAGGCCAAGTCCGTCCGGACTCCTACTGCAAATTTCACCTATAAATAGAAATGGCTGTCAAAGCCAAATAGACAGAAAATTTACCCCAAAATTTCACCACCCCCACGGTCCAAACTGGTTTTCACCCCTCCCGAGCTCCCGTTCTGTCTCGATTCGCGTGAAACCTTCGTATTTCGGTCAAATACGCCCCTTTCAACTTCGAAACAACCTTTCGAATCACTTTCCGTGTCCCGTACACACCTCCCGAGCCAAAGGAGTCGACCCTAGCCATAGGTATAACTCCCTCTCTCTAAATCTCCCGTTCCGTCTCGGTTTACGCGCCAGTCGCTATAACCGTTTCGAACGTCGTTATTGAAATGTAGACGCCTCCGTCTAACGGGGTCCGATACGTTTTAGCCCCTCGATCCTCTTCTCTTTCCGTAAGAGAAGTAATCACGGGTTAAAACGGCGTTCCGACCCCGTTCCGTTTACTTTTATGTCATTTACCGTTCCGGATCGATCGATCCGTTGATTGTCATTTACAATTCCGAGCCGTTTGGCCTCATTGATCATCATTTACAATTCCGAGCCGTTTGGCCTCGTTGATCGTCATTTACAATTCCGAGCCGTTTGGCCTCGTTGATCGTCATTTACGAATCCGGATCGTTTGATTCCGTTGATACCGCACTTTAAATACTGTCATTTACAAAGTCCGATCCGTTTGGATTGTGATAGTATTTACTTTTCAAAGTCCGAGTCGCAACCCGATTCGTTGATCGCATGTCATTTAATATGCATTTTTCCCGTAAAATCGTTAACAATGTAATGCCCGGTTCAAAACCGGAGTTCATCCGTCGAACTCTCTTTCAAAAAGCGCGAAATGACGTTCGGCCTCCGAACGCTCATCTTCAAACTCAAAGCCGCCATTTGACACTTAAAATCATTTAATACGCATTTTTCCCGTAAAAATCGTTAACAATGACTCGCACGGTTCAAAATCGACGTTTGCCACGCAAACGCTCATTTTAAACTCAAAGTCGACGTTTGCCACGCAAACGCTCATTTCAAACTCAAAATCGAAGTTTGCCACGCAAACGCTCATTTCAAACTCAAAATCGACGTTTGCCACGCAAATGCTCATTTCAAACTCAAAATCGACGTTTGCCACGCAAACGCTCATTTCAAACTCAAAGTCGACGTTTGCCACGCAAACGCTCTTTTCAACTCAAACCGACGTTTGTCATTCAAACGCTCGTCTTTTCAAAAGTCACCTAATCAACGTTTGTCATTCAAACCAAGATTAAGCTTGTCATTCAAGCCCCCATTTCAAAAGACACACACACACACACACACGATTTCGAGAAAGGTAGAAAGACTCGTCATGCGAGGCGTTTCGGGCGATCTCGTAATACTCTACCCGAAACGTAACTTGACCTCCAAACCTAACAATCTCTGGTACAAAAAAGCTTTTTACTCGTTTTTGCTGCCAATAAAAATGATCCCCGTTTTCAAAAGCCTTTTCCTAAGTTTTTGCTACCAATAAAAACGACACCTTTTCACAAAAGCCGTTTCTCAACGTTTGGGCTCAAAATACAAAAACCGCGTGGCGACTCCTCATTTTGTTCCTTCCCATGAAGCGAGGTCTCAGACACCAACCCCTCCGCGAAAGACAACCGCCTTTTCCGCGCCCCCCGCCCACGCGCGAAAAAGATCGGGTAATTTCAGGCACCTAAAACGCCATCTCCAAGGTTCGAGGCACCTAAAACGCCATCTCCAAGGTCCGAGGCACCGAAGACGCCATCATCAAGGTTCGAGGCACCTAAGACGCTATCACACACAACACTAGGAAAGCGATAAATCGCAATCATCCCCAGCAGAGCAGATAGCCATCAGACCGAAAATGGTCATTCCTATCCCCAGCAGAGCGGATAGCCATCAGACCGAAAATGGTCATTCCTATCCCCAGCAGAGCGGATAGCCATCAGACCGAAAAGGGTCATTCCTATCCCCAGCAGAGCGGATAGCCCTCCGACCGAAAATGGTCATCTCTTATCCCCAGCAGAGTTTCTCTCCAGCAACCGACTGCAGAACTCGCTCATCAGGTTCGAGGCACCTAAAACGCCATCATCCCAGGGTCAAAGACCCGAACTACGGTTGGCTTAATTCCCACTCGGGATACGTAGGTAGCCTATTAAATAGGTTCAGCCACTCGATCACTTGATCATCCTGCCAAATATGGAGCCTTACTCTTATCGACGACCCCGCTTCCTTCGAAAGCGCCGTCGCCGAGGGGCTACTGTAAGTGCTCCAATTTGAGCTTGTTAGAATTTTCGTTAGAAAATTAACGAAAGTTATAACATTCCTAACAATTCCTAACATTTCTAACATTTCTAACCAACCAAGGGCAAAATGGGCATTGCTATTTAAAGATAAACCTTCAAAGGAATCTCAAAAAGCAAAAGAATTAAGAAAATCCCGAAACAGCAAGTTGAAAAACAGTTTCTGTTGGAATTTTTGAATTATATTCCTTGTGTCCAAAGCCTGGAGCTGCATTTAATGAACAGTGCACGCCATCAATCCTATCTGCGCGGACATGTCTGCATTTTCAGAGGGCTATAAATTGAGCCCTCCAGTCACAAAAAAAAGGGAGAACAACAACACAACTCACAGCATTTGGCGAAAATACTTGAGAAAACAGTGAGAATTCTCTAGAATTGTCACCTTTTTCTCTTGAATCTTCACAACTTTCACTCACTCAAATCAAACCCACTCACTCTCAAGTTCAAACACAAACACAAAAACACAAGGAAGATAGGTATAACCTCCCTCTCCTTACCCTAAATTCTCTCATCCATGCATGCATTTTCAAACTACAAAATGTAGTTCATTCATCTTCTTGCCTTAGATCCAAGAAGATCACCATGGAAGTTCATCTCCATGGATGATCTTCTACAAGGATCTACATTATTTTCAAAGTGTTCTTACTTTCTTGCAAAGAAAACACATTTTCAAAACCCTAAAACTCATTTTCATACATCAAATTTCATTTTCAAAGGATAAAATTCCCCTTCCCAAGCAAATGAAGTGCTTAGTCCTAATGTACCCCAAGGATGGTTTGACATAGTTGATTCACCACTAAAATGTCAAGTGATCACTAATCAAAACCTAGGGAAATGGGGACAAGCATGGATGCAAAAACCCCCTTTTAAAATCATTTTTCCTTTCTTGAGAAGTTGCTGTCCAGTAGCAATTTTCCAAGACCCCAGTCCATTTTCTTAATTTTTGGACACAGATAAACTTGGAATTTGGTGTCGACTACAAAACACTTTTTGTAGCCAACATCCAGATATTTCCAGACATATTTTTACTTTATTTTTTGGATGAGTAAAACTCCTCTTTTCAAATTTTCTTTTAGTGGCCAGTTCATCAGCTTCTGGAAATCCAGATTTCATATCTGAGATTTCTAGAAGGTTTTGACCCCTCAAATCTTCTCCAAAATGGAAAATTCCTTCGCGCAAATCTTATTTAAGGTGTCTGGAACAACTTTCATTTTCTGAGTTTATCCATATTATGAAGTTTTAAGGCCCTTGAATCCATTTCAAAATCAAAGGTCCACTGCCTTTTTCATTCTGGCAGAAGTGACTCTCAACTTCAAAAGGTCTTTTGAGTACCAAATCTCAATCCAAAAATCTTCCAAAAAATCATGGGATCATTTTAAAGTCTTAAAAAGACATCCCAATTTTTACTTTTCTCGGTTTCGAATTATTTTGGCCAAAACACACACACACACACACACACACAAATGATTTTCAGCTTGGAAGACTCGTTTTACGAGGCATTCCGGGTGCACACTAACGTCCTTCCCGGCGTGTAACATGACCTCCGAACCCAAATCTCTAATCTCGGGCATTTTTCAAAGTTTTGGCCCTTAAAACAAAAATGGCGTGGCGACTCCGCCATTTTCCGGTTTTATTTGATTTTCAAAGAAACGAAAAATCGAATTTTCCCGCGAATGGCAACATCATCACACTAATACATACATTTACAAAATAAATTATCATCCACTGAGAAAGTGGATTCCATTTGTCGGGGCGGCTTCACTGTGGCTTCACTGTGGGATGCCCTTTTCTTTGTCTTTCTTTTATTTGTCAAATATGGTGGGGGTCACCATATTGTTTTGTCGGGGCGGCTTTCCTGTGCTTCTTTTGTTTTTGTTGGTAATGGTGTATGCTGACATATCTGATGATGTAGTCTTCTTTATCTTCATAGATCCAGTTCTAACTCCTGGATAGGCTGAGTGAAGATGTCTTCATTGTTGTAAAAATCATCCTCCCGCATTGTTGACGAGGAGCAGCTTCCTTCATCGCTGAGTTGGTTCATTAATCTTTCAAAGTCTGTCTGATTGGTGCACTGGGCCATTTGTGCCATAATCTGCTGTTTCTTTTGGAGGAATTCTTCATTTTTCTGGATTTGTTAGGGTGGAACATTTTTGAGGAATTTTATATTTTGTTTGAAATATTTGTTGACCGCAGTCAAATCACATCGGAATATTCCGGTTTTTTTCCACCATTTGATCTTATGTTTTCTGATCAAAATGGGAAGAATTGTTTTTCTTGCACACTCACACTTCTGTTGCCCTTGGGCACCCATTTGTATACAGTCACATATTTGTTTTTTTTTAGATCGAATTCAGTCATAAAAATCCAAGGGACTTGGAAAGTATGACAGAATAGGGTCCAAAGAGGAGATTGTTCAAAAGGTTCAGGGTATATGGAATTTTTTGACCAATGGTCAAAGGCTATTTGTACGCATTCGGGAACTATTGTTTTGTCTAACCCAAAATTTTTCCACCATATTTGAAACCAGAATGGTGTAGGGAAGGAAAATTGGGGTGAAAAGTAAAAGAAATATGATAGAGAAAAAGATTTGTTTTGTTTAAGAAAAGCCCGTGACCAGGCTGTAATATAATCCCAATAATTAAATCGGGATGACCCATTTTGAAAGTGTAAATCTTTGACTTCATTGGGCTTTTGGCCCCAATCTGATACAGAGAAAATTTTTAAAATCTGGACCTTAGAGTATCTGACTTTAGATGTGTCCAGATGATCAGTCGAGTATTGGAAAGTGGTCGATTTTGTTTGAATCAAAATTTTTTCATAAAAAAATTGGGATTTGGTAAAATTGTCAGGCAAGTAATTGTGTGTCTCTGGAAGGAGGCATTGAGAAATTTGGTAGGAATGCCAATTAGAATTGTTTTCAAAATACTCTGGTTCAATGACACAAATGAATTCTTCAAAGGATTTGTAGGTGTAAGAAGTAGGAGGTGTTTTTTTTGGGCTTGGGCTAGGAATTATCTGTTTGTAAAAAGGAGGTGGTGTTTGTTTTTGTTTTGGGCTTGGGCTTGGTAGAGGTAAATGTGGGCTTGACGGTTGGGGACATTCTGGACATTCTGTTTTAAGGGAAGTTTTGTATGTTTTCTGTGATGAGAGCCCTAAAGGGGATCCTATAGAGGATGAAGATGGTTGGGGTAAGGTTGCTAAGACCGTAAATTTGTTTTCAGTTTTTGATGTTTTGTCGGGAATATAATTTGGGAGTTTTGTAGCGGGAAGGGCAATGGCAAATAATGGTTTTTTTTTATCTTTTTTCTTATCTGTAGAACTTGTGAACATCCTGCAAGGCCATTTTATCCCGTAATATTAGCATACCAGTACATGTAAAGTTCGCAGTAGAGTAATTTAAGAGTTTGTTTTTTATACCAAATTGTATTGTTTATTGATGTTTCTAAATTGGTTCAAAAATATGGATCTCTTAGTCTTTCATCTCTTAATGCTTCTTCAAGAACTTTAATTTCTTTTTTAAGTTTTTGCTCTTTCCGACTAATTTCTCTAAAGATTGTCATATATCGTGTCATTGTAATTGATCCTGCATACAATTAATCTGGTATTAGTAAGGGATTTTGTCTAGTTCCTGCGTAGTCATTTTCAATACATTTTATGATTCTCCTTAATGCGGAAATATCTGCATTTATAGAGGGTTTGTATTTTTGAGCAAAGTCATATTCTAAAAGTTCCTCTAAATCAAAAATGTGATATCTAAGTTCTGCCGTTTTACTAATTGGAATTTTTGTATGTATGTTTTTACTTTCTTGTAGCAATACGTCTGTTTTTTGGAAACAATGTTTTAAGTAATTCATGTCATTTAGATATATAAGTTGGCCATTTATTTTCATGGACCATCCTACAGGTTTTTGTTGATTATTAGACATATTGATGGTATCTTGATAGAATTTTTCTCTTGGTGTTAATGTTTGTTGGGATGAAGATCCTATTTCTAATTTTTGTTTCTTAGGGTTTTCCATTGTTCCCTTGCAGGAATTCTCTTGTTAGGAAGTCTGGGATTGAATTATCTTTTCCTGCAATATGAATTATTTCAAAATCAAAAATAGATAGTAAAGCCTGCCATCTAGCAAAGATTTGTTTTGCAGCTAGATTTTTTACGTCTTTTTGTAAAACATCCTTTGTCGTTTTGCAGTCTACTTTAACAGTGAATTTTTGATTAAGTAAGTCATCTTGGAATTTTGTTATACATAAAACTATGGAAATAATTTTCATTTTTATTGTTGAATATTTTGATTGAGTTTCGTTCCATATTCCTGAATAATATCTGATTATATGGGTTTTTCCATTTACTTCTTGAGTTAATATTCCTCCATACCCTATGTCTGAGGCATCTGTAGAGATGGTTTTAGGTGCATTTGGGTCACATATTGTTAAACAGGGTAATTGTTTTACATATAACTTTATTTGTTTTATAATATTTGTGTGTTCTTTTGTCCATGGTTTTAGGTTTTTTCTTAGTCTATCGTAAAGTGGTTTACAGATTTGTCTTATTTTTGGAAGAAAATCAGCTATGTAATTTAATGACCCTAGAAATCTTTGTAATTGAGTTTTGTCTTTTATTTCATCAGGGAATTTGTCCGCGAAATCTATAGATCTTTGGATAGGTATTATTGTGTTGTTAGTTATTTCGTGTCCTAAAAATCTTATTTTTATTTGATATAATTTTATTTTGGCTTTTGATAAAACTAAGCCATTTTTTATCATTACTTTGTAAAATATGTTTAAATATTTTTCATGTTGTTCTAGGTTTTTACTAAAAACTAATACATCATCTATGTAAACTATTATGAAAGTATAAGGTGTAAATATTTCATTCATTATTTTTTGAAATTCGCTTGGTGCATTTTTTAACCCAAAAGGCATGACATTCCATTCATACTGTCCAAAGGGTACTGTAAATGCGGTTTTATACCTATCTTGTTCTGCTATTTGTATTTGCCAAAATCCTGATTTCATATCAAATTTTGAAAAGATGGATGCATTGTGTAGTCTTTTTAATAGGTCTTGTTTATTAGGGATTAGATACCTAATCCATTTGAGGGCTATGTTTAGGGGTTTATAATTGATAACCAATCTAGGTGCTCCTCTTTCTATTTCAGCATTTTTTGTTACATAAAAGGTTGAGCATGACCATGATGATTTACTCTTTCTTATTAATTTTTTATCTAATAAATCTTTTATTTCTTTTTTACAGTATTCTAATAATTCTTGGTTCATTTGGATTGGTCTTGCTTTTGTTGGAATCATTTTTTCATCGAATTCCTTTTCATAGGGTAAAGTTATGACATGTTTCTTTCTTTCCCAAAATGCTGTTGGGAGATCGGAACATAAGTTTTTCTCAAATTTTCCTAATATTTTCTCAATTGTAGTTTTATGTTCTTGTGTTTGTAATTTTTCTTCTAATTTTGTATTATGAAATTCTTCTTTTAGAAATTCAATTTGTTTTTGTAATAAATTTATTTTTGATACATTCGTCTTTTGTATATTATTCACATCATGGTTAGAAACAGGATATAAGAATTTAAATTTTATTTTTTGTCCTAATATCTTTATTTCTACTCCTTGTTTGGACACCTTAAAAGGATATAACATTTGTAAAAAGGGATTTCCTAATATTACTTTTGTATTTAAATCTTTTACAAGTATTAGACTTATTTTGAAACAAATGTTATTGTTACATATATGTGCCTCTGGTATTTTGTATTTTACTTTTAATTTGGAAGAATTTGCTGGTGAAAGGTTTTGCTTTGTTTTGATAAAATATTTAGAGGGTATTATTTCTTGTTCTATACAATTTAAGTCTGCTCCTGAGTCTAACATGACTATTCCTTCATATTGGAAAGTTCCTATTGTCATTTTTATGGTGACATACCATTTTTGAAATCTAACTTTGGTTACTGCATATATACTTCCTTCCGTATTTTCTTCTGTTGAAGAATCCGTTTCTGTTTCTGTATTTTTCCCAGTGTTTATTTTTATTCCTTTGTTTGGTGAGAAAGGGTTTTGGAAAGATTTATCCAAGGATTTTGTTTTGGAAGGTTCTCCTTTATAGGTTGCACTTATTTGTTTTTTAATTCCATGTATAGTTATTTTTGCTTCTAATTCTTTTTGTGATTTTTGTAATTCTAAATTATTTTGTTTTAATATTTTTATTTCTTGTTTTATTTCTTTGATTTCTTTTTGTAAATCTACTGAAGAGATTTGTTTCTTCTTGTTCTGAAACATTTGTACTACATCTTCGTATTGGGATGGTGTTGAGGGTTCTGATTTTTCTTCATTTATGGTTTTTTCTAATTGTCTTAAGAATTTTCGTTTTATTACTGGTTCCTTAATTTCTTTAATTTTTTCTAACATTTCATCATATTGTTCTATAGTATTGATTTTGGTAGTACACATACATACTCTGCAATTATTTTGACAATTAGTAATTTCTTCTTCGGTTTCATTATCTGTGTTATCTGTGCTAAAAGAGGGGTTTTCTCCACTAGAATGTTCATTTTCTGTGGTTGTTACTTCAAGATTGTCTATTTGGGATATTATTTGGTCTATTTCTTTTATGTTGAGGTTATTGCAAATTTGTTTTATTTGTTTTCTTGCTGGGCAATCTCTAGCTATGTGTCCGGGTTTTCTACATAAAAAACATTTTATTGTTTTATTGTGGGTATTTGAGTATTTGTTATTTCTTCTGTATTTCTTGTTGTTGTATTTGTTGCTATGTCTTTTCTTGTGGCTTGAGTTTTTATAATATTCAGGGGTTTCTTTTGTATATTTTTTATTTGTTTTTCTATGCTTTCTTCTATAAGTGCTGTTTTTATGGTAAGGATTTTGATTTTGTCTCTTTTTATGGGGTGGTTTTAGTCTACCGAAGCCAAATTGTTCACACCAATGCCCTAATTCTTTGCGTGTTTGTGCGCTTTCTTTCTTTAATTTGTGATTTAACCTTTGATCCGGGCATAGTCTTAAACCAGTAATATTTACGCAAGTGATTAAATCTCCATAAGTTAATTCATTGTAAGAAATTTGTCCAAATTTTTGTTCTATTGTATCTTTTACTTTTTCTGAAAATAATCCTGGTAATCCCGTAATAAATTTTTCTTTCCAATATATGTTATTTGGTTCTGCTAAATTGAAAACTCTTTTTAAGAAATTTTCTTTATACCATTTGAATTGTTCTAGTTTTCTGCATTTTAGATTTTGGAGTATTTCTGAATTTCTTTCAGTATATAAATCTATATCCCCTATGAAGTGGGTTGTGATATTGAATATTAAGGTTATTAATTGTGCCGGTGCAAGTCGTCCATGTTCATCTACTAAGGGTTGATCTTGTTCATCTCTTCTTACCGCAGATAAAATATCATCTTTTATTTCTCTTCCTAGTAATTTGTCCCACCAGGTACGTAATTGTCCTGTGAATCCTAGGATTATGTTTTCTACAACTTGTTTTTCTGCAATATTTGTTGTTTTGTATATGTTTCCTACAATTATCATTTCTTTTGTTTTATTGATAATTTCCATTTCACTTAATCCATCAATGTTCCATTCATATATATTTTTTGCGTTGTAGAATTTTTGCTGGTTTCCTATTATTTCTAAATCCTCTGCTTCTTTTTTGTAATTGTAAAAACCTCGTATGGCTTGTGTTGGTATGGATTTGTTTTTGTTTCTATTGTTTGTATCATAGTTATCAGAATTAGGGGTGGATTCTGATTCAGATGTTGTTTCTTCATTGTATTCCGTTAGTACTCAGATGTTGTTGCTTGTACCTATTTCTTCTTTTATTTTTATATATGTGTTAATGTTTTCCATTAAATCATTTAAGGGGTTGTGTAAGGTTGGTCTAACACCTGACATTCTAAAAGGGTTTTTAGAAGGTGGTATCTGTTTATTATATGATGTTGGTACTTTTTCTTTTCTATTTGATGGCGTTTTATTGTATAGTTCTGCATATTCTGTATATCTTTTTGATATTATTCCTGTTTCTGGTTGTTTGTTAATAGGAGTGGGAAAATCTGTTTGTGTTGTGAGGGTATCTACTTCTTCTTTTATCATTGCTATTCCATTCGTGACATTATCTATTTTGTCTTCTACTCTATCCAATTGTTGTCCAATTGTGTGTATTGATAAATTCGTCCAATTATTTTGTAAATGTAAGTCTTTGGTCAATCTTTCTTCTATCTGGTCAGGGTGAACTATTGACAAAATTCCATGAGTTATCCCATTTTTACAAAAATAGGCTGGTTCAAGAGGGGGTTTTTCACTTTCATAAAATTCATTACTTGGTAAATTATTTGCAGTTATTTTATACCATTTTCTAATATTTTGATTTATTGGGGCTATTTTATATAGATATTCGTCATTTAAGAAGTCAAAGAATGGTATATGCATTTCTTGTATTTTGCAAAATTCATAATATGTTTCTTTAATTATTTTTTATTCTTTTTCATTATATGTTTTAAAAAATAATTTTCTATTTTTATTATTTTCTTCACTTTGGAATTCCTCTCTTAAAACTCTTTTGTTTAAGTGGAATTCATTTTTTATCATATTTATTGTAAAATTACTTTCTTCATATGGATGGGTAAAGTTTCCATTTCTTTTTATGCCTATACCGTTTGTCTCATATTGGTTTTCTTTTTCAATTTCTGATTCTAAGATTGGTTGATTATTTTGTGAATTACTTCCTTGTTGGAATTCAAATATTCCTGAAGTGGATCTTCTAGCTGGTATATTAAAATTTTCAAAGCTATTTTTTAAATACACCCATTTTTTTCCAACAGGTAGTAGCTCCACTTTGATATTCGCACATGTATATCTACATTCTGCATACAATTTTTCATAATTATTCTATCCAAAAGGCTTTTCAAAAAACCTTAAAGATTCCAGTTGATAAATCAAATTTTAGATTCTGGTAAAACTGATTTGAACATAACAAAATAACAATATGATTTGGATACATAACTAAAGAAAGTGTGAAAGAAATTTAAATATCCAAAGTTCTTACAAATTGTCATATTTATATATAGAGGCAAGTTTTAGAATGAAGATGGAAAGAAGAGCAGTTTGATATCTACGGAGGACAGCAGTAAATATTTGACTTCGCCTTTAAAACAGGTAGATCTTAATTCTAAATATAAATAGTATTAATTAATCAGAACCAAAAGAACATTTAATATACATGCACTACAGGTCTGTAATTTGAATGCAATATGCAGCATATTTGTTAGATAGGAAATAAATAAGTAAATACAACATGAGCATGAATCTGAAATAGAAATTGCGTTTCATTTTCCCTCCTGCAAATTGATTCTTCTTACTTGCTGAACTTCTATAATTTTCCATCCCACCTACATCAACTTCTCCCTTGTACTGCAAATATAGGAAGAATGAGCTTGATATCTAGAAAAACACACTTTGTGAAAGAAAAGAGAGGTTTTTGTTAACTTAGGGAAAGGAGGAGAAAGGAACAGATGAAAGAGGTTTTCAAAGTAATTCAATTTTTTTTCAAATTACACTCTCTCTTTGCTTTGGTAATGGAGACTCTGTTAGCATGCATGTCACTTATTGGATTATATATAGCTGACATTATCATCTACACATTTTTCCTTCCATAATTTGCGAAAATCGAGATGCCAACTGCATTTGAATGATGTCAATAAAAATAAATAACTAAAAATAATCTTTTGAGTTTAAAATAATCTGCCCATACACACTCTTATTAATTGAAATTACATTGTTACACATTAGTGTTATTACTTTTCAACTTTATTTACCCCTTACAAAGTGGAACAAATAATTTCTCATATTTGGAAATAAATGGCACAAAGTTTCCAGTCCACTGTTATTTTCCCATTTCTCTTCCTTTAGATAAAGTCCTTCCCTTTGCTTATATGTTTACATCAGTTCACTTTTTATGACATAAAAATGTACTTCATATAGTAATTCTTTTTTGCAATATATTTATATCCTTTACTATGTAGGCTTTAATGAAATTATCTTCTCCTTAACCCAGTTAGCCTAACCAAACATAACTGTGATTGTCATCAACCTATTCAGCTTTAACCAATCAATGTCCACAAACATACAATTACCTAAATTTTTTTGTACATATTCAGTTACGTTTCAAATTTATGTGTGCAGACATTTCAATCTCCTTAACTTTTACAAATTCTTATCTTTTTATACACAGTAAATTGTCAGAATGAAGATGTGAAGAATACCAGATTGACATCTCAGAAGGACGAACAACTAAACATTATACTTGCCATTTCACACAGGTATATCTTATTTCTAAATATAAATATTATTATTTACTCTCTCCCTGAATAACTTTCAATACACATGAATTCACATTCCTTCAGAATACTCTCTCTCTAATTTGGTAATGGCAACTCTGTTAGAAAAATGGTTACTTCTTATAGTACTTATAGGTGACAGTATTAGCTATATCCTTTCTCCTTCCATATTTTCATACTTCTGCATGCCTATTGCATTTGAATGATGTTAATAAAAATGAATACCTAAAATCCATTTTTCAGTAAGTCATAATCTCCCCCATAAACATTTTTTTTATCGAACTTACAATGTAAATCTTTTTTTTTTATACGTATGACCTTTTAATGCGTACTACATTGAACAGTTAATTTCTGAAATTCGAAAATGAATGGCAAAATATTTACAATCTATGTTATTTTGGAACATATGTCTACTTTCATAAAACATCCTTCTATTTGGTTATCTTTTGTAATTAGTTTACTTTGCATGAGATTGAAATTTTGGTAAAGTAGTTTCTCTCCCTTCTATTATATGTTCAGCCAGTGAGAAGTAATCTATAAATAAATTTTCTCCTCAAGACACCTGTTAGCTCAACCATTAAAAACTGTTCTTCTCATAAACCTACTAAGCTATACCCAATAATTGGCTACAACCAAAAACTGACCTAAATTATTTATTAGATATGTAACATTTTTGTCTATACCTTCAGCTTCAACATGAAGTTATATTAGAATAAGATTTAAGTACTGCTATAAATTAACAGAAGAGGCAAGTTATATAGGAAATGCTACTACTACTAATACCAAATACATACCTCCATTACTAAGGAGTTAAACACACATTCAACATACTGACTTCTTCCCTTCACACATGGAACTACTATTAAATACCGAATACATACCTCCATTACTAAAAGGAGTTAAACACACATACAAACATAACAACTTCTTCCCTTCCCACATTTCATACTTACTTAAGACCTAAAACTGCTTACATTTGGACTTACAACTAAAGACGATAAGAACAACACACATTAGAAGAACATAACTTAAAACAGTTAACAGAAATGAAAATACTAATACCCATAGACTACATAAACAGCTTTCTCCTTGCTACTTCATGCTTCCTCCTTCTTGGACACTTTAGATGGCTGTCCAACTTCATCCTTCACATCAAATGCATCCATAAGGCACCTCTTGACACCCATACAAACTTCTGTTGGAGTAAAGTCTTCTTTACCAGCTTTCATTGGTGCTCCAAACTCATTCGCAATCCCTTTCCCTTTTACAGTTTCAATATCATCAATGTCCACATTACCAAACCTCTGTAGTATATTTTCATTTGTGGTCATATTCATAACAGAAAATGGCCCTAAATTTACACCAGGAAAGTACTCAGCAACTTTCACTTTGAACAATGCACTCATTCCCACAAACCTCCTCAATCATCAGGTACTGCCTGCAATGTTATATGAAACAATTTGGATATAATTATTTCAAATGTCATATTCATCTCTATAAAAATATAGTAACTGCTTTATGTAAACAACCATTATATTGTCACAAACCTACCTTGACATAAGTTGTTGCACGCAACTGTGAAGCTGACTTGCCAATGAATAGCGAGCAAACTTTATCCCATAGAATGAAAGAAGCCATTGCCTTGTTATCAGCCACACGAACCTTCACGCAATACCTACCCAAGAAAGAATTAACTATTTCTGAACAAAATATAAGTGATCAAATAATTTCAGAAATTAACAAACCTTAAAGTTCCAATGACGTCAACAATATCACATCGATCACAATAGAATGTGCTACCAGTCTGTGTCATTTTCCGTGGGCACCTTTTACACGAAACATACCACCAATCATCCATGGGCTCTAAGGCCACAATCTTCCCATGAATCCAAAATTCTCCAAACTGAAATAAAGAAATAAATTTAGAATTTCATATAGAAATAGTTTCAGTTATTATTTTTCAGACTTTACCTCACTTATTGCAATTAGCTGATCAATTGTTCTTATTTGATCTGTAGATGACTCAAGTTCCTCCTCAATGTTCCCAGCAAAAGCCAACGGAATGTTCCCAACAGGTAAAACAGCCCTTCCCTCCAATTCCATGCTGTTACAGAAAAAATATGAATTTCATAACCACACATTTTCGAAACTGGAAACAATTTTAGATAAAAATATTTAGCATTTCATTTACCTCCTACGGAAATCAGCAATTTCCCTCACATTCTCATTGAAAATCACTTTAGATACATGGAAAGTATTGGTGAGACGTACTTCTCCCTTAAACATATTTGCCTTACAAAGCTGCATTATCACAACAACACCTTCTGCCCTACCCTCAATGTAGTTGTGCAACATTTCTGCATTCTCCCCCCATAATGTGCATGGCAACACCAACCCTCTGCAAATGGTGAATATTATATATTTGAAGGGTAAATTTTTTTTTTAATTTGTCAACTACTTACTGCAAATTCTCTAGACTTATGTCCAACATAGAAGTTTGTCTCCCTTTGACCTCACGTACTTGAAGTGCACTACGACTTTCCAAACGCCCAATAACATCTGCTTTCCATAATAAAAAAAATAGCCAAATGACCGTGACATTATAAAAAATTGTATTCAAACAATAAATTATTTTTCACTTACCAACTAAAACATCTTCATTCCCGTTTTCCTGGCTAGCAAGGTTATCAAACATGCGAAAATCATAAAGACTTCTAGGAAACAGGGGATCAAACACCTCTGTCACAACAGTCCTAGCAATGAAGATCAGCCTATACTTAGCGTTAGTTGTTCTCAGCCTCATATCATTGTTCGTAACAACAAAATTCTTCACCGCATAAACGTGTTCCTCTCGGAACAAAGAAGCAAAGCGTGGAATAAACTGCTTTCTTATTGATGCATGAATGCGTGTCCCCTGTCATTGTTATAACGTCTATCAGCTAATTGAATAGTATTTCTACTTACTTACAAAAACCATCAATGAAAAATAACAACTGCTAATATATTTTGCATACAGGGAACTTTTTACCTCAGAATCATGTAGCACCACCTCCATTGCGTAAACATTAGCACGATCATCACCAACATGCAGTTTATATGAACGCACAACCCTGGCCATTAAACCCCAATCAACGCTATGAGGCTCTAGCTCACGAACCAACCTAAACAATGAAGGCATCTCTCAGTTTCAAAATATGGGAATTTCTCAGATGGAACACATACTTCCAACAACATTCCATGTCCATTTATAGGTCCATACACAGAAAGCTCCAAGGGAAATGTGGTGAAGAGAAATAATTACTGCAACACATCTTCAGCCAATAGAAAGGCATGCATTTAGAAGGGGTATAGGAAAGGTAATATTTTTTGTAATCCCTATAAAAGCAGATTTGCAAGTATCAAATACTTCTGAGCAAAGATAGACTTGTAAGATAAGCAATTAAAATTTTTAAATTTGAAGGTAACAGAAATATATTTTATTAATTTCAATTTAAAATATACACTCAATATTGGAAATTTAAAACCATTGCTTAGTTAAGCATTTTTATTTTATAAAACAGGCAAAATAATTTTTATCATAATTTCGCCAATTGTCCATGTGAAAATAGAGTAGACACCAAATAATAAAACATTGCATAATTGAGAAATATATTTACCAAATTTACTCACCAATTTTTCATCCAATAAAAATGCATGTAATGGATAGTGGTATACGAAAAGTCATACTTTTTTACTTACCTATAACTGCAGAATAACAAATATGAAGATTTTCTGAGCAAAAACAGATTTTTCATGTCAGCCAAAAAAATTGTTTTCAATTTCGAGGTCACCACAACCAATCAGTTTGTTAAATGACGTTTATAATCTCAACATTTCAAATTTGAAATACATTGCTGAGGTAATCATGTCCACTTTTTAACAAAGTAAATAAAATAGAAACAATCACATGCTTATGCCAACTGTCCTTGTTGGAACACTACAAATACCAACTTTCTGCTTTCCTTACATTTTACTGATATGCCCTCCATTTTGGTAACCTTATAAGACAGTAATAAATAAGAAAGGAGGGCATAATAAATAAATAAAAAAATGACACAATTGTCCTATATTCTTCATTACAAATGGACGAAAATATCCTTGTTAGGTGAACTATTTACTACTTGCTTTTTTTTTTTTTTTTTTTTTTTTTACCTGTGTTCCCCGGGCCCGCCGGATCAATCCTGACCACCGTACTCCGCCCTTCAAGATGTCAAGTGAGGTAAATCGCGGATGTGCCCTACGCAGCCTGTGGCGGCAAAGACCCTTATACTCCTGGCCCCAAGGGAGCCCTCCTACAAGACATTTACACTCTTACAACACCAAATGGCTGCTCCAGCTGTTCCTGCCGAGGCAATTACATCACTTTTACAACGCCAAATGGCTGCTCCAGTGCTCCTGCCAAGATTTGAACTCCCCACACTGAGGTTACAAGCCCAGCAGTGCTGCTTCCTTAACTGCACGGATGTGCCCCGGGGGACTCCTAAGGACCCTGAAACCCAAGGTTGGAATTAAATCACAAAGATTCCCCTTGGGGGGAATCGAACCGGTGACCTCCCCTTCGAAAGGTCACCATTATACCACTGGGCCAAGGCCCATTAGGTGCTTTCTTTAATATATACTCCCTCCGTCCCGCTCGAAGAGACACAAAACCAACCTCGCACGCAAATTAAGAAAAATGATGTAGG
Organism: Adenophora triphylla var. japonica; assembly: GCA_022495995.1. Classification (NCBI taxonomy): domain Eukaryota; kingdom Viridiplantae; phylum Streptophyta; class Magnoliopsida; order Asterales; family Campanulaceae; genus Adenophora; species Adenophora triphylla. Next base: position 68,868 of record JAFEMH010006077.1, read on the forward strand.
AAAGAGAAAAAATTTAAATGTTGTGAGTATGAAAAATTAAATATGAGAGAGAATGAGTGGGATGAATAGTTAGGAGAGAGAAGGTTGTGAGTGTAAAAGTAAAGTAGGAGAGAGAATGAGTGAGTGAAATAGTAATAAAAACTTTTCTTTTGGGAAAAGTGCCTTTTTAAATGGGACACCCAAAAAGGAAATTTGTGCCTTTTCGGGCGGGACGAATGGAGTAGATAGATTTGGTAATAGGTGTATAGATTTAGGGGTATTAGAGTAATTTCATTTTATATTATAATTGAAGTTTGGAAATTAGGGGTTAACTTAACAATTTTATGGGTCCATATAACAATTCTCAAGGTCAAATTCTTATTTCATTTCCTCATCATCTTGTCAGCTATGGACAAGTTACACTCTAGAAACACCAGCAACAGCAAGCAACAACCTTCAACTGCTACCAACACTTTGACCGTGTTCTACATCTTCTCCGGTCATTTCACCGGGAAATATGATTCCCCGGCGACAATCCCAGCTGACATTCCTCATTTTCCTTTTCCTACTAAGCCCATCTCCATCTCTCCAATTTCCTTTTTCCAAAAAACACACCCACAAAATCAAAGGCCCAATCAAAACCCTAGTCGTGTTGGTCATGGAGAACCGTTCATTCGACCACGTTCTCGGCTGGTTAAAGAAAACCCGATCCGATATCGACGGACTCACCGGAAAAGAATGGAACCGGTTCAATACCACCGACCCGACTTCCCCTAAAGTCTTTGTCTCGGATGATGCAATATTCATCGACTCCGATCCGGGTCACACAATTCAAGACATTTCTGAGCAAGTTTTCGGGTCAAACGAGACGGTAACAGATCCCGCACCGATGAACGGGTTTGTCCAGCAAGCTGAAACCATGGGCGTAAAGGGCATGTCTAAAACCGTTATGAGCGGGTTCAAACCGAAACTCTTACCCGTTTACACTGAGTTGGTCAACGAGTTCGCCGTGTTGGATCGGTGGTTCGCCTCAGTTCCGGCGTCGACATATCCCAACCGGCTTTACGTTCATTCAGCGACTTCCCATGGCGCCACAAGCAATGTAAGGAAAGACTTCATTAATGGGTTCCCTCAAAAAACAATCTTTGATTCATTAGACGAAAATGGTCTCACCTTTGGAATATATTACCAAAATATTCCTTTCACCATGTCTTACCAGAACTTGAGAAAGCTAAAGCATATAAACAAGTTCCATGAATATGATCTGAAGTTTAAATTACATGCTAAATTGGGTAATCTACCAAATTATGTTGTAATAGAACAAAGGTACTTTGATGTTAATGGTTTTCCGGCGAACGATGATCATCCGTCCCATGATGTTGCTTTAGGGCAGAAGTTTGTGAAGGAGGTGTATGAAACACTGAGGAGTAGTCCTCAGTGGAAAGAGATGGCTTTCTTGATTACTTATGATGAACATGGTGGGTTCTATGATCATGTGGCTACTCCAGTTTCTGGTGTTCCTAACCCTGATGGGATCTTTGGGTCTGACCCTGATCACTTCCGGTTTGATCGGTTGGGTGTTCGCGTGCCCACCTTGTTGATTTCGCCTTGGATTGAAAAGGGCACTGGTTAGTTTCTCTCTATCTTTATATGCTTCTGGTTTGATAATATATGCTGCGTAGTCGGATTTCTGATTTTTAAGTGAATATGTCAATGGGTAAAGTGCTAGGCTTTTACCTGGTGGTTGGATTGAACTTTTGCCCACGACTTTCAAGTTCCATGTGTACAGAGATTAACGGTTTACTCCCTCCGTCCCAAATGTCCATTTTTTGTTTTTGATCGTGAACAAAAATGAACATTCATTTTGTGACAAAGTTAATATGAAGCTATAAACATCTACTTTTGACAGTTGTTTATATTTGTAGTAGTTGATTCCAACTTACCGGAGGAATATAATAAATTTCATCTACTTTCTATTGAAATTCAGACCTTCATGGTTTTGCTTCATTTATTATGTGTATGTTTGTTAATCAGTTTTTGGCCTTGCATAGTGATAGTTCTAAAGATTGTCCCATTTGGGAAAGGATGCAATGCAATCACTTAAGATAATTTCGTTTCCAATTCTGGGTGAAATACATAACAATATAATTAACCCTTAGATTTGAACTCTACGTTTTGGTGCAGTGATTCATGGACCAAATGGACCAACTGGGTCTTCACAGTTTGAACATTCTTCTATCCCGGCCACTGTGAAAAAGCTTTTCAATCTGAATTCCAACTTCTTGACCAAAAGGGATGCTTGGGCTGGAACCTTTGAGAAATACTTCTACCTCCGTGATACTCCACGAAATGATTGTCCAGGTATACATCTAACTCCCTGCCATTATTCCAAAACCAACATTGCTTCCGATATACTCCCTCTGTCCCATAATAAATAATCGCTCCTTCCTTTTAGTCCGTCCCAAACTCAATGTCGCATTTCTAATTAAGGAACCAATTTTAGTGAAATTTTACTATGTTACATTCATTAAAAACATTGACAAGTCAAATAAGACATATATTTTGGGACGGAGGGACTATATAATGTTTGCCACTAATTCATGATAAAGCAGCTGAAATTTGAAACTTGGATGGATATGTGCAGAAAAACTACCAGAGGTTAACATATCACTAAGGCCAAGGGGGCCACAGGAAGATACGAGTCTCACGGAATTCCAACTTGAATTGATTCAGCTTGCATCGCAGCTGAATGGGGATCATGTCCTAAATACATATCCTGATATCGGAAAAGGCATGACAGTAGGTGAAGCTAATAGGTATGCAGAGGATGCAATTAAGAGGTTTTTGGAGGCAGGAAGGACTGCTTTGAGAGCCGGAGCTAGTGATTCTGCCGTCATTACGATGAGACCATCCCTCACTAGTAGGACTACCCGGGGACGCGCTCAAAGCTATTGATTTGCTACCATTGCAGTAAAAAGTTCTATGTTGCTTGCGGAAGGTATATATCTTCGGCAAATCTCTTGATAGGTACTCTCTCCATTCTATAAAAATTGACGATTTGTACATTACAAGTTTCTTAACGCAGCTTTACTTGTTTGTACCTTCATAAAATTGCACTATATTTTTTCTAAATGCAACTCCTTTTTTTTTTTTTAAGATGAACACAAGTGTAAAACCCAATAATTTCTTTTTGAGATAGTGGGTGTATACAACACAAGGGGAGACTCTCACAGTCTATTTCAAAAGTAATGATATTATGCAACTAATTATATATTGATGTGTATAATTGCGGGGATAGCTCAGTTGGGAGAGCGTCAGACTGAAGATCTGAAGGTCAGGTGTTCGATCCACCTTCACCGCATTTTTTCAGATTTTTGGACTTCACAATTTTTCTCCCCACTTCATAGACGAGTTCATACAAAGAATTCAGGTTAGTCTGTCCATAATCATTTTTGGAGCAGGGCTTTTGTTGTTTATATAGTATCAAGTGGATGAGCTAAGAGAGAGTAAGAATGTTCAAGTCTGGGCTGTCTAATATAGGTAGGAGACCGTTAGCAACCTTTTCAATATACATCTATAATACCAGCCAACCTTCTTCTTTCTTTAACATCAACTACTCTCTCCTATTTCTTTCAAACTAGAATGGTTCGAGCTCTCGAACTTCCATTGTTGCCCAGGTATGAGCTCTCAAAGATATTTCATCTACCTTTTGTGATTATAGGCAGTGGCGAAGCCACGTACACGCGAAGGAGGTCAATCGACCACCTCCAATTTTGGAACGTGTCAATTTTTACCCCTTTAAATTTTTATAAAATGATGAATTTATACATTTTTGACCCCTTAAGTTTGAGTAAAATTTGTGCTAAGTTAGTAATTTGACCCCCTTTTATACAAATTTGGATACCTCAATGTAGTTATCCAAACAAAAATCTTGACCGCCTTTTTTAAATTTCTAACTTGGCGACTAATTATTGGTGGAGTTTGGTAACCGACAATGAACCTTGTACTATTTCATAAAGTTCTCGCATTGAACAACCGTGCAAGCACATACTGTAGTTTCTTCTTTACTCGATGGGCTTTTGCTGCTGGCTCCGTAAGAATAACTGAGCTGATCCAATTTGCTGCATATCTTTTTGTCTCCTTGTTCCTTTATGGGATTGTTTATTCAATTGTGACCAATTGTAAAATATTTAGCACTATAAATGTTCATATTATTTGGTGAATTTTTCACATGGAAAGGTAAATTACCACCAAATGAGCATTTCAAAATCCTCGAAAACGTAATGATTAACAGCTGGAAAATAGAAAGCTTGAAAAGTAGCTGTCATTGCTAAAAAAAAAAAAAAAAAAAAAAAAAGACCTGGACCATTAGGCTAGTTTAAAACGACTTTCGAAAAATGATTTGTAGTAAAATATTTTTCGAAAAATAAAAATGTTTTTCGAAAAATGACAAACATGTTTTCGGCTGTTTGGTAAGGAAAATGTTTTTCAAAAAATATTTTCATATGTTTAATGAAAATATTTTTCGCTAAAAACAAAAGTTGAGATAAGTTGAAAGAGATAAAGTGGGGTAGGATAGTAGGTGGGAATTAGTAGGGGTGAGGTGGGTGAGTGTGAGGCAGGGTAGGGTAGGGTAGGGTAGGGTAGGGTGGTGGGGAAAATGTAAAGGATAAAATGATGGTAGGCTAGGGTGGTGATAGAGGGTAGGGTGTGGGGGTGAGGTAGGGTGGATAGCCGAGAGTAGGGGAGTGGGGTTGGGTGGGGGAGTTGTTAAAAAATAAATAAATTTAATTTTGAGTAAAAAAAAGTTTGACCGTGGGAGAGGGGTTGGTGGGTGGAGATGGTGGTGGTGAGGGTTGTTAAAAAATAATTTTAATATGAATAAAAAAAATTGCTTGTGTGAGTGGGGGAGTTGTTAAAATATAATTTTGAAATGAATAAAAAATAATTTTTATTAGGTGGTGGTAGTGGTAATGAGGAGGGGGGGGGGAGAATTGTAAAAAATAATCTATAGTATAAATGAGGGAGGGGTTTGCTACAGTGGTATGAACAGTTTCAAGCGGCGAAATTTCCATTTTGCCCTCATATATTTGTTCCTTTCCCATTTTGTCCTTAAAAAAAAAAATTAATGTAAAAAAAAAAAAATTTAAAAATTTTTTTTTTAAAAAAAATCACGTGGCCTTGAACATGAACATGTACTATTTTTAAAATAAAAACAACTTTTTTATGAGGGAATGGGGTAGGGGGTGGTTGATGTAGGGTGTATAGAAAGTGAGGTGTGTGTGTGTGAGAGAGAGAATGTTACCGTTTTTCGAAAAATATTTTAATTAAAAAAATTCGCAAGTTATTTTATTTATAAAAATGGGAAAATATTTTTTGAAAAATATTTTTTTTCATTTTTCGTTCGGTGTTTATCAAACACTGAAAAAAAAAAGAGAAAAACGTTTTAAGAAAAACATTTTCTCCAAAAACAAGCGTAGCCTTAGTCTAGTCGTGGTTTAGGGAATGAGATTCAAGCAATGTAGCATTTTTTTAATCTTTAATGGCAATCGATCTTTGCTAAAAAAAAAAAAAAGACCCATAGCATAACCTTTCCCGCCATTTAGGCCACAAAATTTTTTTGAGCCTTTAATCCCAACCGATCATTGTAGAAAAAAAAAAAAAAAAAAAGGAATTCCATAGCACAAATCATTATTGGTTGTAAAATCGCTGCACCAAATTTCTCAATTTCAAATGTTCCAAATCCATTAAGAAGAGGCTGCTTTTAGTAAATAACGGGTCGACCTAAATATGCAACGCGCATTTGATTTTTTTTTATATAGGGCAATGTACTTTTGTAAGTGACGGATATGGGTAACGTATTTTTGCATTTGTTATCAAATAATGCAACAAACTTTTCATTAACTTGCACCGACAAACCGACAAAAAATTAACAGAGATGCTGAAATGACTGTCACGTCAGCGCCACATCATCAAAATCACAGGTATGGGTGACGTGGCGAAGATGTAGCAGTGACACGTCAGCAGCCCCGCTAAATTTTTATGTCGTCAGTTAGAAAAAAAAATGTTTCATCATTTGATAATGAATGCAATAGTACCTTGCCTATATTTTTCACTAACGAGTACATTGTATTATTCAAAAATTAGGTAAAATATGTTGTAAAATTATTCGGGCAAATGGCACATTAGTGCCCTTAAATTTCACATAAATTGCAATGTGGATAGCAACATTTCATTTTTGGCAATTTAGTCCATATTGTTCACACTTTGTGGCACTCTGGATCAAAAGAGGATGGTTGTTAACGAAATTGGACGAAAGCTAATATGATGAATGAAAAACTTAACGACCTTCTTTGAAATTTGCATTATCCAACCCTCAAATATTATTTTGTTATACAATAATACTTTCTAAAGTCAATTGTATATAAAATAATAATTATTTACTTATTATTATATCAAAAATATAAAAATATAATATGGCACACTTATTATTATATAAAATAATAATTGTTTGGGGTAGATTTTTCTTGAGCACTGCATTGACATCTTGGTTCACACTGTTCTTCAACATCTTGATTATTTAACGTCTTTAACATGACATTCTTACTTCTAACAACTTGAAGATGCAGGTTCAACTCATCTTGTGCAGATTCAACCGTTCCTACTTTTCAGGGATATTTACTACGCTAAGGATCAACGACTAAGTCTTATGTGTTTCAAACGTATTTCAAACGGAAGATAAGATCATGGCTAACGGTCCCTAAGCTTCAGCAACCTAATGCGGATTTTTCGGGATCTTCAGTTACGGGTTGGTTACTTTTTCAAATACAAGGGATATAAAAAGAGAGATAGGGATAGGCGCCATTGACGGCAACATTGTAACTCTCACTATACTTTCACTTTGTACTGACATCATAGAAATTTATAAACATTTTTTGTTAAGGTAGGCTTTCCCTAAAGCCTCCCGAGGTTTTGTGCCGGAGATCAATTGATCAAGGGATTTTCTCGTTACATCTTAGAGTAGCATCTTGAATTTTTGCATTCTTATACTCCATTTGTGCCCAAAATCATTCCACTGAAAGTTCAATTTCAGCATACAAGAAATTGACCAAAACAATTTGACACCGACTGTGGGAACTTTTGTTTGTTAAGTTTGCTATTACATCTTCAAGATGAGCACTCCTAGCTCCGTACAGAATACTCAGAGCGTTGCAGGAAGGACTGGAGCACTTAATGCATCTGGAACTCAAGTTGCACACACGCTGGGAATGCCTGTCCAACCAAGCTTAACAAGTGTTACCTTACCGGCCGTGATTCCTCAGGAGCTGACTTTTGAATTTATGACTAATTTGACCAACATGCTGCGTTACTTGAAGAATCAACATGAAACCCAACAGCATACCAACCAGATGATGGTCAACGCTATCACCCGTCTTCAACAAGAGTCTGCACAAGGTCATGGGACACCCCCAGTGTCTAGCACAATATCTCCCTTACAATCTAGACATTTCAGCTTTGCAGGAGACTTGGGGGCAGGAGGTTCACGAAGCCATGTGACGCAGACTGAAAACATCATCACTAATCCTTGTTCCACTTTGCCAATTTCAATGCCATCATTTCAGACGCCATCTTCAGGATTAACAGGGGGTTTTACGAATTATGCTTATGCCTTTGTTAATCCTAATCCTAATCCTAATACCCTTGATGCAGGAAATTTCGTAGCTAGACAACTGCAGGAATTAAGGGACATGGTCATGAACGTTCCAGGCGTTGCCTCTCCCATGCGTAGATCATCTCTAACATGCTACAACGATACCCGTTTTGTACCTGATATTGCTTATGCGGAATTGCCCAAAAGATTAATTGTCCCTCAAATGAAGCAACATGATGGTACTACAGACCCAATGGAGCATGTAGCGCTTTACCAGGAGAAGATGGATGTCATCCATATTCCTCTGCCATATACAGAAGCCTGTTTATGCAGAGGATTTAGATCCACATTAACAGGAGCAGCCTTGAGATGGCTCATAAATCAACCCTTAGGATCTATTGGTTCATATGCACAATTAATTGATATGTTCACTAATCAATTTTCTTGCAACAGGGTATTTGAAAAACTTACTAGTGATTTGTATCGGATAACTCAGCAACAGGATGAGACTCTTAAGGATTATTTGAGCAGGTTCAACAAAGAAGCGGTGGACATACCAAATCTGGACATGTCAACTGCAACTGAAGCATTTAGGATGGGCCTTAAGAAAGACTCACCATATTATGAAGACCTAGTCAAAAACCCATGCAAGAAACTTGAAGATGTCAGAACAAGGGCTATTCAATTCATACGTCTTGAAGAAGACATGCTAATTCGAGAAAAGAATTCTAAGGAGATCCCCGTTTATGAAAGCACCGCCAGAAAGGCAGAATCCTCCCATCATAAGAAAAATAGGGGAAAACCCTACACTAAATCCGAAGATCTCAAAATTAATTCTGTTGAAGATGCTATAGACAATGACGATTCTGAATTTCCAAAAATTGATGACTATTGTTTTTCTGTCAACATTGCAGGACTATTATGTGCAATGGACAACCTGGGCAAAAAAGCAAGGTGGCCCAGAAAGAATGATAAACCAACAGCTTGGAAGGATAAGTCTAAATTGTGTGCGTACCACGAAGACTTTGGCCATGCAACAGAAGACTGTATTGCCCTTCGGAAGGAGATCAGCCATCTGTTATCTAAAGGCCATCTTAAGGAGCTGTTAGGCAGAAGGAAAGGTTGTGTTGAAGCTAAAGATCCCGCTTCAGATACACCTCTGACACTCCCAACGGCTACGAAAACCATCAATGTCATCTCTGGAGGGTCAGAAATATGCGGTATAACTTATTCAGCAGCAAAGCGTCATGCTATAGAGTCAAAAGAAGACAAATTGAATACACCATCCATATATTCTTTAAGACGTGAAGATCCCCAGATAACCTTTGATGAAGATGACGAGGTAGAAATTGCGGGACCTCATCATGACGGTCTTGTTGTCACCTTGCAGATTGCAAATTACAGGGTGAAAAGGATTCTTATAGACAATGGAAGCTCTGTCAACTTGATGATGCTCAGTACCTTGAAGGATATGGATATCCCAGATTCCGAAATCATAAAGAATTCTTCTACATTGATTGGATTCAGCAGGGAGACCAAGCAAACAGTCGGGGAAATCAAGTTGCCCATATATGTAGAAGGTGTCAATTCTGTGGAATGGTTCTGTGTTATAGACGGCCCATCTTCTCATAATGTAATTTTAGGCAGACCATGGATACACAATATGAGGGCTATCCCATCTACATATCACCAATGTGTTAAGATGCCCACGCCCTGGGGAGTAATCAAACTTAAAGGTGACCAGCAGGCCTCTAAGGAATGTTATAAGACGACCATGAAAGCTACTGCTCATCCTCGTCAAGCATAGCAATTAAAGAAAAAGGTCAGAGATGTTCTCGAAGCTGGGGAACATGAAGTTAAAGATGTACCCGTTGACATCTCTGATCCAGAAAAGAAGATGCTTATTGGAACAGATATTCCTCAAGATGTAGAGGAAGAGTTAATAGAATTTTTGAAGAGTCGATTCAAATGCTTCACTTGGAAGCAAGAAGATATGACAGGAATAAGCAAAGACGTAATCACTCACAAGTTAAACATCGATCCCACTGTGAAGCCTGTCCATCAGAAAAGAAGAAAGTTTGCACAGGAACGCAATTAAATTATCAAAGAAGACGTGGACAGACTGTTGAAATCTAGGATGATTAGAGAAGTTAATTAGCCAAGATGGCTAGCTAATGTAATAGTGGTGGAAAAGAAGAACGGAAAGTGGCGTGTTTGCGTTGACTATACAGACCTGAACAAGGTGTGCCCAAAAGATCCTTTCCCCTTACCGCATATTGACTCTTTAGTCGATTCCACGGCTGGACATGACATCTTGACCTTTATGGACGCATCCTCAGGTTTTCAACAGATATAGATGGAGCCGTCGGATCAAGAAGATACAACCTTCATGACTCCGAAAGGAATATATTGCTACATAGCAATGCCCTTTAGTTTGGAAAATGCAGGGGCAACATATCAGCGGCTAGTCAACAAGATGTTCAAAGACAAGTTAGGAAAAACTATGGAAGTCTATATAGATGACATGGTGGTCAAATCAAAGAGTATTGAAGATCACGTGCAACATCTTGAAGAAGCCTTTGACATCTTGAAAGCTTTTAATATGAAGTTGAATCCAGCAAAATGTAACTTTGGAGTCCAAGCGGGGAAGTTCTTGGGTTATATGGTGACGAAAAGGGGGATTGAAGCTAGTCCGGAGCAGATCAAAGAAATCCTTAACCTGGAATCTCCAAAGACAATAAAAGATGTGCAGAGACTGACCGGCCGGGTAGCATCCCTTAACAGATTCATATCTAAATCTTCTAACAGGTGTAGGTTGCTCTACGACGTCTTGAGAAAGAACAAGAAATTCCAATGGTCCGAGGAACACGTAGAAGCATTCATTCTACTCAAAGAATATCTTTCAGCGCCACCACTACTATCTAAACCAGAGCAAGGTGAAGCTCTCCTTATATATCTTGTTGTCTCAGAAAGTGCTGTAAGTGCTGTCCTGGTAAGGGAATTACAAGGTGAGTAACACCCAGTCTATTACATAAGTAAATCCCTCCTAGACGCTGAAACCAGGTACACACATCTTGAAAAACTTGTTCTTGCATTAATAACTGCTACAATTAAATTATGTCATTACTTCGAGACTCACCCTATATATGTTAAAACTAATTATCCTATTAGAAATGTTATGAGAAAACCAGAATTATCAGGAAGAATGGCAAAATGGTCTATACAGCTTAGTACATACGACATCCAGTACGAGCCCAGGACTGCTATCAAATCTCAGTCTTTAGCCGACTTTAGCCCCAGTTTATAACCTGAAGTAGAGCTGGAGGTACAACAACTTGAAGGCGACATACATCCAACATGTTGGACTTTATACACGGATGGCACTTAAATATAAGAGGAACAGGTTTGGGCATAGTACTAAGATCCCCACAAGGTGATATCTTCCCTCAAGCTGTGTCATGTGAATTTCAGGCAACAAATAATGAGGCTGAATATGAGGCCCTCTTTATGGGTTTAACAACTGCTATAGATTTAAATGTTAAACATATTAATGTTTATAGTTGTTTCACCCTAAAAAAATTGCTTGGCATGTTTTACATCTTGGACATCCATCTTGAGGTAACGTCTTAACTTACGTCTTGGACTAACGCCTTGAAAATATTTGTTGTATTTTCCTATTTTTCAGGAACACGGAGATAAATAAATTTAAATCATCCAAATGCCTGCATGGACTTGGTCAAGCAACAATCCAACGATCTCACCCATAAACCAAGGGATAACGGCTGATTTCCATCATCAAATGGCGAGATTCTAGGCGAGATTTCAGCATGACGTTCAAGATGTTGTTTTTCAGTTACACTCACGCCTATATATTGTACCTAGAACGCACCTGTACACACGTTACACAGTTTTGCTCACTTCTACTCTGCACTTGTACCCAAAAACACTAAAGACTTAATAAAATTTATTTGGTTTAGGCAGGCTTTACAAAGGCCTCCCGAGGTTTTTCTCTTGGACGATTGCTCTAAGGGTTTCCTCGTTACATCCTTGTGTTCATCTTGCTTTGAGAATTATATTCCATTTGTGCCCAAACCTCCTTGAGAAGACAAATTTACTTGTCGAAATTTGTCCAAAACAATTTGGCGCCGTCTGTGGGAACTTTGGTTTTTTAGATTTCAATCAAGTTGAGCAATTCGACTTCGGCCATGTCAACCTCCATCATCACAACTGGGGCAGGAACCAGTGCATCAAGCTTGCCCGTAACATCCAGTCTGCCTCCACCTAGGGGCTCTGGCGCCATCACGTCCCAAGGCCAAGGACTCAGCTTGGGTGGATCTCCATCTATGACGTTACCAGGGATCTCGTTAAAAATTATAACGGCTATGACGAGCATGATGCAACAACTAAAAGATCAGCTCGATGGACAGCAGCAGACCAACCAGACGATCTTTACTCACCTCGACAAGTTGCGATGTGGTTTTTCAGCTTCAGGGCGCAGCGTCCCCGTTGTTAGCACTCTTGAAATTTCTCCTTTGCAACCCAGGACTCTTTTTTCAGGTGTCGGAACAAGTGCGCAAGGTGAACGAGGTAGTACGTCCATGTTCAATACCGTTCAAACTGAAAGCACAACCGTCTCATCCAACCCGATGCCGGTGTCATCATGTTTCACTTTTGCAACTCCACCTCCTGTGGGGTAAACAGGGAGTTTTAATCTATTCAATACTCCTTTTAATCCTTTAGTTGCCACTAACCCTGTTGCAGATACTGCCCTTGCAAGAGAAGTACAGCAACTCAAGGAGATCCTCATGAAGGTTCCCAGAGTCACCTTGCCTTTCAACCAGGCATCTCCAACCGGCCATCATGATTCACGATTTGTTCCTGCTATATCCGGGGTGGAGATCCTTAAAAGATTTCAAGTACACCCCATGAAGCAATATGATGGCACGACAGACCCTGCAGAACATATTGCATTATACCAAGAAAAGATGGATATCATCAGCATTCCTCCGCACCTTAAAGAAGTTTGTTTATGCAGGGGCTTTGGCTCCACCTTATCCGATCCCTCATTGATGTGGCTGACCAATCAACCTATGAACTCCATCTCATCATATTCTCAATTGATTATCATGTTTCTTAACCAATTTTCTTGCAATCGTGTCTTTGAAAAATTAACAAGCGACCTTTACAGGATTGTGCAACAGCCTGACGAGACTTTAAAGGATTACATGTTCAGGTTCAACAAGGAGGCTGTAAGCATTCCTCATATTAACGTGTCGACTGCTACAGAAGCTTTCCGGATGGGCCTGAAAAGGGAATCACCCTTCTACCAAGACCCTGTCATGTTCCCATCCAGGAGCCTAGAAGAAGTTAGGACGAGGTCCGTTCGCTTCATCAGGCTAGAAGAAGACGAAATGATTCACGGCAAGACGACCAAGAAGATGTCAACATACGACAATCCTGACAGAAAAGCAGAATCCTCTCACCATCGATCTAACAAGGGAAAACCCTACTCTAAAACTGACTCTCCTAAGATTAATGTTGTAGAAGATGACAATGTTGAGGATGAAACCGTTTATCCTAAGATCAGTTATTATTGTTTTTATGTTGACATTTCAGGGCTCCTACATGCGATGGACAACTTAGGGAGTAAGGCGCGATGGCCAAAGGCAGGTGACAGGGCAGCACCTTGGAAGGACAAATCTAAGTGGTGCGCTTACCATGAAGATTTTGGCCATACTACAGAAAATTGCATTGCCTTGAGGAAGGAAATCAGCCACTTACTCTCTAAAGGCCTCCTTAAGGATTTACTCGAAAAAAGAAAAGGACGGGCTGAAGCAAAGGAAGCCGTCGCTGATACTCCGTCTCCACCTCCTCCTGCAACTAAGGTGATCAACTTTATTACAGGAGGGTCAGACATTTGTGGCACCACGTATTCTGCAGCCAAACGTCATGCCAAAGATTCTAAGGAAGACAAGATGGAATTATCGGCACGACGTCCTGATACTCCTATGGGCCAGCAGATCGTCTTTGATCAAGATGATAAGGAAAATATTTTGGATCCTCATCATGACGGGTTAGTCATCACCTTGCAAATTGCCAATTGCTAGGTGAAGCGTATCTTGGTCGACAATGGAAGTTCAGTACGTACGAAATTTCTTACGAACCTAGAAGTGCCATTAAGTCCCAAGCCCTTGCGGATTTTGTAGCCGATTTCAGTGCTACCTTGCAATCTAAGGTGGAGCTAGAAGTCCAACACCTCGAAGGTAATAATACTCCCAGGTATTGGACATTGTTCACAGATGGAGCATCAAACTCAAAAGGTGCAGGACTGGGCATCTTATTAAAGTTGCCACAAGGAGAGTTAATCCCCCAGGCGGTTTCCTGTAAATTCCAGGCAACCAATAACGAAGATGAGTATGAGGCTTTGATCATGGATTTATCTACTGCTCTTAGTCTAGAAGTTACTCACCTTAACATATTTATTGATTCATTGCTATTAGTCAATCATTTTAACGGATCCTATGCAGCTAAGAGCACCAGGATGACACTTTATCTCCAACATGTTAAGGCGTTGGCCGCGCGTTTTGTTAATTTTTCCTTGAAACAGGTACCACGCGAAGAAAATGCAGAAGTCGATGCCCTGGCTTATTTAGGGTTAACATGTGGAGCGATGATAAATACAAACATCCCAATTATATACGTCCAATATCCAGCCATTGATCGAACAGACGAGTGCGCAACCCTAGGTCATTCTGAGGCATCTTCTCCAGGCCAGGGTGCGGTGCCGACATGGACTCAACCTGTTGTATGGTATTTTGCAAGACGGAACCATTCCACTGGATGATAAGAATCAAAGGTCTTTCAGAATGAAGATGTCCCGGTTCATGATAAGTGGTTTTTATATAGTCTTTTATAATATGATAATTAGGTTATTTGCCTTTAAATTAATATCAATTGAGTATAATTTAGCTTCTTTTTATATATATCTTCGATTTTATGCTTGGTTGGTATATTGAGTGATTTTACAGGTTTTAGGTACACTTTATGGAAGATTATGGGGCTTAAAAGCAAAGCTGTGGAAATAGGAGTATCAAAAGAATAAATCAAGCCAAGACAGCAACTGCTCGGCCGAGCAACCACCTTGACTCGGCCGAGCATAAGAAGGAATTACAAAGAAAGTTTCTGGAAACTGCTGCTCGGCCGAGCAGAACCCTTGACTCGGCCGAGCACCCCCTATTCAAACCAAAAGGTGCCTTTTTACAATAGTTGTGACTGTCAGAAAAGCTCTGCTCGGCCGTGCAACCTCCTTGACTCGGCCGAGCACCTCCCATATCAGCCAAAAGGTGCCTTTTCGCAAGAGATGTGCCCCTAGCATAGAATGCCTATATAAAGGCTATTTGTACTCAGTTTAGGATATCCGAAAATAGTGATAAATATATCCAGAAAGGATCATATTATACTTAGAATGTATAGCAAAATACTCTAGCAATTTATACATGATATTCAAGGTGTATCAATGATTCGTGACAAGTCTTGTGTACTCTTGAAGATTATGAATGAAGATTATTTCCAGCCATTGTTTCTCTCATTATGAATAAGTATTTCTTTCCTTATCTCTATTTCTTACTTACTTCCTTTTTATTTCAATGGTTTGAGTAATCCTCCATTTCTCGGAGTTGGAAACTCATTTATTTATATTCATGCTTTTTCTACATGTCATTTCAATTCTCTTCTTATTAAACTTAAATACTTGCAATTAGGGAGACGTTCTTGATTGTATAGCCTTAGTTAATCGAGAGAAGTACCTAGCGGAGAATCTTGATTAGCGGAACTCTAAGAATTGAACTAGGTCGATAAATTACACACAGTGATTTAAAGACCTAGGGATGATCCTTTAGTGGAAAATACGTGAGATGATAGACTTAAATGGTATTTTTGATTTATTCGGTACCCTCGAGAGGTAAGTCGGATTTCCCGCGTGACGAATGGGATTACACTAAGCCGAACCCTCGAGAGAAAGGCCGGTGAGTCTTAAAATACATGTGCTAGTTAGCACAACTTAGCGTATCATCCTTGATTTGGCACTTTCATCTTAAAACAATTTCTTCATATTATTCTTGAATTGCTTGCAAATATGAATACGTTTATATTTGTGGAACCCTAGTCAATTGAGAGAAGTACCTAGCGGAGAATTTCGATTGACGGAACCATATGAAGGAACTAGGTTTCATTGATCACGAGAGTAGTTCAACGGCCTAGGGGTGTTCTTTGAATGGAAAGTACGTTGACTTTCGATCTTAATGGATTCTTACTAATTATGGTCAGCTAGAGTTAAGCCGGAATGCCCGTTTGTGACAGGGCGGGAATAACATAAATGGAAATCTCAAACAGTTAGGACATAATTAGTGAAGGATACAAACGCTACTGTCTTAACCCGAAGTAGTGTAGGCCGAACGTACCATCCTTGTTATTTTGATAAAAGCCTTTATCTAAAAGCATATTTATTTGTTTTCAATCCCGAGAATACTATCATTATATGTTAGAGTAGTTTATATATCTTCCTAGTATTTTATCTTACAAATTCCAATCTCCCCCCAATCATTTTATCTATATTTATATAATGACAAATATCATCCCAAAGTAAACCCTGTCTCTGTGGGATCGACTCGTACTTGCACCCGCTATATTACAATAGCCCGTGCGCTTGCGGATATAAATAAACCGTTAGGTTTCGACCGAACAAGTTTTTGGCGCCGTTGCCGGGGACAACGGTTTACTTTTTGATATTTGTCTGTATCATTTATTTTTATTTTTTATATATATTTTATATATATTATTATTGTATTGTTTTCTAACTCTGTTTTGTAGGAATATAAAAATATATATATAATAAACAGTGTTGGAGCGGCCGTGCACCATTTATTGGAGCGGCCGTGCATTCAGGAGCGAACAAGTTTTTGGCGCCGTACACTCTGTTGATTCAATCAAGAATTTCTTCATGGATGGATACGTTGTTTCAAAAAAAAAAAAATCAGAGCAGGATCTTCTCGGCCGAGCACCACACATGACTCGGCCGAGCAAAGGAGAACAGAAGCTATATCAAATTGAAGCCAAGTGCTCGGCCGAGTCAAGGCCCATGCTCGGCCGAGCAAGTCGTGCCTGTTCAGAAATTTTTGGTCAAAACAAGGGTTCTTGGTGTTTGACTCTCATTTTACCTCCCTTGTTTACTCCACTCTCTCTCTAAACCCTTCAACCCCTCCGCCCCTTCCCACCATAAAACCACCAAATCCTCCATAGATTCCAGTCATACAATCCTCCATCCACCCTAATTCCTTCTCCTAAACACTACCCAAACCTTCATTAACCCAAATTTCACCCAAATTCCCAAAAATTCGAAAAACCCTAGTTCTTACCCAAAAATCCCAAATTTTCGAAATTGATAAAATTGGTGGAGCAAGTCGATTTGTTCAAGGCATTCAAGCAGCAACCAAGCAAGAAATCAAGTCTTCAAGGTGTTCTCATCGGGTAAACTCACAATATCTCTCTAATCTCTTCAAAGTTTTTGTTGGGTTTTGCTCTACTCTTAGAATTTTAAATGGCTACTAAACAAAAAGGGAAGGCTCCTACCTCTAAGAGACCTCGCAAGGATACTACCTCTAGTTCTATTTTAGCCCCAACCCTAGACCCTTTGGGCATTACTTTTCAATCAAAAATCGAGACCTCTAAGTATGCTAAGCTTTGTGGGAAAAGTATAAAACCCACTCAATTTCCAGATTTTGATACTATGAGAACACTAGGATTTGTGAATAATTTAAGAGCTTTGCACCAAGGGATAGGTTGCCAGGATTTCATACATATTGAGGGTAAAACATATGAGAGCCCCACCTTAGAGTTTTTAAGCACCATGACAAAGAAATCCAAGACTATGATTTGCGGTGAAACGGGGGAAGAATATGAGGATATTATCCTAAATTTTAGGCTTCTAAACAATCAATATACCCTTGACCTCGAGGATATCAACGGTACTTTCGGGTGGCCTAACAATAAATTCGCCCTAAATACACCTCCCCCTCATTACAATGCCGATATCTTTTGGGAGCAAATTACGGGCCATACACCTTTCCTTCCCAAATCATCCAAGGCCTCCTTAATTGTTCACCCCGTCCTTCGATATATCCATAGAATGTATGCTTGCACAATTTTTGCAAGAGAGGATAAGGGAACAATCAATAGGCAAGAATTATTTCTATTATGGACATTTGTCACGGGATATAGGGAGATCAATATTGGAAAGTGGTTTGTTGATCGGCTTTGGGATCACATATCCCCTAACTTCCCCGGAGATATTCATATAGGAGGGATGATAACCCTCCTTGCGATTTATATGCACATTCCAATTCCCGAGGAAGGTCCCGATGCTTTGGTGCCAGTTAGAGGATCTAGGGTACTTGATATAGCAGCCCTGAAAGTGATGAATATGATTTCTGAAAGAGGGCAAGGGAGGTATACTTGGTTTGTGGGAGGTGGTGCCAACAAGACACCATATGCTATTTTGCCCAACGCCAACATTCCGGTGGCATTAGTAAACCAACCGGATACTTGGTCCTTCCCTCTTTTATTGGGGCAAGCTGAAGTGGGAAATGAAGACATGAACATGGGGGAAGAAGAAGAAGAAGGGCAGGCCAACCTTAATCAAAATCAGATGCCACCCGACTTTTACCAGCAGTTCAACCAAATGGCCCTCCAGCAAAACCAAATGGCCCTCCAGCAAACCCAAATGGTTCAACAACTCACCAACTTCAATCAAAACTTCAATCAATTCCAAGAGAACATTGAAGGACGTGTGCAACATATTCAAGGAAGAGTTGATTACATCTACGATTATGGAGTAAGGCATTGGGAGAATTTTTATCCACCACCACCACCGCCGCCATTTCAGTAAGTTTCTCCTTAACCCCGAGATTTGACATTGTTCCTTGAAACATTGAGGATAATGTTCATTTCAAGTGTGGGGGGGGGGTATATCTATCTATCTTGCTTTCTAGTTTAAATTTTCATGCTTTCTAGTTTAAAATTTACTTGCTTATCTAGTGTTATTTTTTCTTTTTAACTTAGTTGCATTTTCATGTATAATAGTATATAAAAAAAAAAAAAAATCCCTATGATGATCCATATTATTAATCTTTATGCTTGTTATGTGCCTTAGATTAATGCCTTTGTCTTTCTTCTCATATTTTCTATAAATTTAGAAATTAATAAAAAGAAAAATATAGGGATATTTTTAGGAAATAAATTAAAGCCTCATAAGTTAATATAGCAATATATAGTGATTAGTCAAGGAAAAAGCATTTGATTAGATCGAAATTCCTATTGATCATCCTTTCAATACTTGGTTGTTCTTTTGAAATTTTTTTTGAAAATATTTCTTTAAATATACATCTCAAGTTTTATTAATGCTTATTCCCTTATTAGAGGCATTTTCTTTGTTTTGCATCCCTTGAATCACACCTCTTCATCAAAAATCCATCTTTCCATTTCCACTAATCAAATCAAGGTTAGGCATTTTATCTTATTGCTAAAAAGAGTGACTTAGTCACCAATCCTTAATAGCAAAATGAAACCTATTACTTCCTAAGTAACTCGGGGCACGGCGTTCGCTGCGACGATGCTTCCTTGCCAAAACGGGAGTAATATCCAAAAGTATTCTTGATCTAAGTATTAGGAACATGGGGCTCGCGACCACAATGTCTCCTACTTGAAAGGATCAAAAATAACTTAGGTCTTTTGCAAAAATATAACACGTGCAAAAATAAGATAAAATTGTTGAAGCCTTGATAAGATTTTTCCACTACCATCATCCATTTTTTCACCCTTGTGATTCAAAAATGCAATTCAAGTTCTATAAAAGCTTCTAGTTTGTGAATAAGTGTTTTAAGCCTCTATTTGTACATTTTTAGCAATAAATTTATGAAACTTCTATTTGTACCAAGTTTATGATCTAAAGGTTTATCTTTCTAGCATGCTTTACTTGATCAATTCCTATATAGGCTATATTAGGTTATTTTCGCAAAATTATTTCTTTTAAAATATCCTCATGTTACTTCTTTCTAAATAATTTTTTAAGGATATGAAAAATATGACTAAAAAGATGAAGGCAATATTCAGAAGCAATAAGCTTGCTACTATAAAAAGTTTTCTGAGGGATCATTCCTATTACTTTCTATTCTCCCTCTCCATATTTTCATCCTAATCTTGCTTAGGGACAAGCAAGGTTTAAGTGTGGGGGAGTTTGATAAGTGGTTTTTATATAGTCTTTTATAATATGATAATTAGGTTATTTGCCTTTAAATTAATATCAATTGAGTATAATTTAGCCTCTTTTTATATATATCTTCGATTTTATGCTTGGTTGGTATATTGTGTGATTTTACAGGTTTTAGGTACACTTTATGGAAGATTATGGGGCTTAAAAGCAAAGCTGTGGAAATAGGAGTATCAAAAGAATAAATCAAGCCAAGACAGCAACTGCTCGGCCGAGCAACCACCTTGACTCGGCCGAGCATAAGAAGGAATTACAAAGAAAGTTTCTGGAAACTGCTGCTCGGCCGAGCAGAACCCTTGACTCGGCCGAGCACCCCCTATTCAAACCAAAAGGTGCCTTTTACAATAGTTGTGACTGTCAGAAAAGCTCTGCTCGGCCGTGCAACCTCCTTGACTCGGCCGAGCACCTCCCATATCAGCCAAAAGGTGCCTTTTCGCAAGAGATGTGCCCCTAGCATAGAATGCCTATATAAAGGCTATTTGTACTCAGTTTAGGATATCCGAAAATAGTGATAAATATATCCAGAAAGGATCATATTATACTTAGAATGTATAGCAAAATACTCTAGCAATTTATACATGATATTCAAGGTGTATCAATGATTCGTGACAAGTCTTGTGTACTCTTGAAGATTATGAATGAAGATTATTTCCAGCCATTGTTTCTCTCATTATGAATAAGTATTTCTTTCCTTATCTCTATTTCTTACTTACTTCCTTTTTATTTCAATGGTTTGAGTAATCCTCCATTTCTCGGAGTTGGAAACTCATTTATTTATATTCATGCTTTTTCTACATGTCATTTCAATTCTCTTCTTATTAAACTTAAATACTTGCAATTAGGGAGACGTTCTTGATTGTATAGCCTTAGTTAATCGAGAGAAGTACCTAGCGGAGAATCTTGATTAGCGGAACTCTAAGAATTGAACTAGGTCGATAAATTACACACAGTGATTTAAAGACCTAGGGATGATCCTTTAGTGGAAAATACGTGAGATGATAGACTTAAATGGTATTTTTGATTTATTCGGTACCCTCGAGAGGTAAGTCGGATTTCCCGCGTGACGAACATGATTACACTAAGCCGAACCCTCGAGAGAAAGGCCGGTGAGTCTTAAAATACATGTGCTAGTTAGCACAACTTAGCGTATCATCCTTGACTTGGCACTTTCATCTTAAAACAATTTCTTCATATTATTCTTGAATTGCTTGCAAATATGAATACGTTTATATTTGTGGAACCCTAGTCAATTGAGAGAAGTACCTAGCGGAGAATTTCGATTGACGGAACCATATGAAGGAACTAGGTTTCATTGATCACGAGAGTAGTTCAACGGCCTAGGGGTGTTCTTTGAATGGAAAGTACGTTGACTTTCGATCTTAATGGATTCTTACTAATTATGGTCAGCTAGAGTTAAGCCGGAATGCCCGTTTGTGACAGGGCGGGAATAACATAAACGGAAATCTCAAACAGTTAGGACATAATTAGTGAAGGATACAAACGCTACTGTCTTAACCCGAAGTAGTGTAGGCCGAACGTACCATCCTTGTTATTTTGATAAAAGCCTTTATCTAAAAGCATATTTATTTGTTTTCAATCCCGAGAATACTATCATTATATGTTAGAGTAGTTTATATATCTTCCTAGTATTTTATCTTACAAATTCCAATCTCCCCCCCCAATCATTAGGTATCGACCGAACAGTTCACCTTAATTAACAATAAATTGTTCCGAAGGTCTGCTACAGGTCTTTACATGAGATGTTTAGAGCCTGTAGAAGTTGAGGAAGTCCTAAACGATCTACACGCGGGAGAATGTGGAAATCACTCAGGAGGAAAGACGCTGTCTTCCAAAGCCCTTAGAACGGGATACTACTGGCCCACTATGAGACAAGACGCAATGGATTTCGCTTTAAAATGCGACGCGTGTCAACGGCATAGCAACATCTTGCATCAACCCGCTGAACCTCTTCACCCCGTACTTACATCTTGGCCATTCATGCAATGGGGCATGGACATAGTCGGCAAGTTACCAAAAGTTCCAGGAGGCAGAGTTTTCATGTTAGCCATGACGGATTACTTCTCCAAATGGATCGAAGCAGAAGCGTTTGTTCAAGTACGGGACAGGGAGGTCATATCCTTCTTAAAGAAGAACATTTTGAGCAGGTTTGGCATTCCTTCGGAAATCATTTGTGACAATGGTTCTCAGTTTATTAGCAAAAAGACAAGGGATTTCTGTTCAAGGTGGGGAATCAAATTGATAACATCAACCCCTGTACGTCCTCAATTCAATGGACATGCTGAATCGAGCAACAGGTTGATCATCAAAAAGTTAAAAAAACGTTTGGATAGGAAAAGGGGAAGATGGGCCGATGAATTACCACTTGTACTATGGGCTGACAGGACAACGTCTAAGAACGCTACAGGACAGACACCGTATTCTTTAGTATTCGACACTGAAGCTGTACTCCCCATAGAAGCAACAATTCCAACCGCAAGATATGAATTGCTGACTCCTGAAGACAATAACCACCTCCTAGCCCAGGATCTGGATACCGTGGATGAACTCAGGGACATGGCCAAGATAAGGATGGCCGCCTACCAACAACGAATTGCTAGGTCGTACAACAAGAATGTAAGAATAAGGCATTTTCAGGTTGGAGACATGGTGCTGAGGAAAGTATTCCAAAATACCCGGGAGTTGCACGCAGGAAAATTAGCTCCGAAGTGGGAAGGTCCCTACCTTGTTGATGCTGAGGCAGGAAAGGGTGCATACTGGTTGTCTACCCCAGACGGCATTCGAATACCTAGAAGCTGGAATGGCCTACATCTGAAGCATTATTACATGTAAGTTGAAAGTTATTACGATTTCCATATTCATGTATGAGCTTCCCCTCAAACTAGTTTCTATCAATTTTCTTTCCTTTTTACTTAAATCAAACCTTTACTGACTTAAGCATCGGAGGGGTGTTAGTTAAAGCTAACACCCAACTCTAACGTATTGTTGTTTTGCAAGATGCCATTAAACAGTAAGACAGTCCAAAACATCTGTCAGAACGGTCAACGTGTACAATGATGCATCCCGTCAACATTTCCAAGTTGTAAGGTAACGCCCTCTTCGGCTTAAAAGATTGTACGTTTTTCTAAAGTCTATTGGTTAAGGTAAACTTCGCCTTAGCGCACGATTAAGGTATTTACCTTCTACGGTTTAAAAGATATTACATCTTTTCAAAGGTTTATTGGTTATCACAACCTCGCCTGAGCGCACGTTTTCTCACTTGGGAATCAATGGTTACAACATTGTTACATGTTGTCTTTTCAACTTGGTAATAACATTGACATGTTATCTCCGTCAAGTGGTTGTAACATTTACGTTAATATGGGCTTGTCAAAGAAACCAATATGATAGTACAATGAATCGAAACTCACTTTTCAAAAAAATGTTGGGATTTGGATTTAGCCAATGCGGGTGGAGATTGTACCCTCTAGGTTGATCTCGCCATAATATAGGAAGAGACATCAGATATGGGAGGAATTTGAAAAGATTTGCTGATATCAGAGACATTCGAAAATGACGGTTACTGATTCCAATCATGACTCTGCACCTTCCTTTCAACCGTCACATACGGATATTCTTGTCAAAATATTAAGACTTTCCGTATTTCAGCATGGAAAAGCCTCAATATTTTGGGGGCAATTGTTTCACCCTAAAAAATTCGCTTGACATGTTCTACATCTTGGACATCCATCTTGAGGTAACATCTTAACTTACGTCTTGGACTAACGCCTTGAAAATATTTGTTGTATTTTCCTATTTTTCAGGAACACGGAGATAAATAAATTTAAATCATCTAAATGCCTGCATGGACTTGGTCAAGCAACAATCCAACGATCTCACCCACAAACCAAGGGATAACGGCTGATTTCCATCATCAAATGGCGAGATTCTAGGCGAGATTTCAGCATGACGTTCAAGATGTTGTTTTTCAGTTACACTCACGCCTATATATTGTACCTAGAACGCACCTGTACACACGTTACACAGTTTTGCTCACTTCTACTCTGCACTTGTACCCAAAAACACTAAAGACTTAATAAAATTTCTTTGGTTTAGGCAGGCTTTCCAAAGGCCTCCCGAGGTTTTTCTCTTGGACGATTGCTCTAAGGGTTTCCTCGTTACATCCTTGTGTTCATCTTGCTTTGAGAATTATATTCCATTTGTGCCCAAACCTCCTTGAGAAGACAAATTTACTTGTCGAAATTTGTCCAAAACAATTTGGCGCCGTCTGTGGGAACTTTGGTTTTTTAGATTTCAATCAAGCTGAGCAATCCGACTTCGGCCATGTCAACCTCCATCATCACAACTGTGGCAGGAACCAGTGCATCAAGCTTGCCCGTAACATCCAGTCTGCCTCCACCTATGGGCTCTGGTGCCATCACGTCCCAAGGCCAAGGACTCAGCTTGGGTGGATCTCCATCCATGACGTTACCAGGGATCTCGTTAGAAATTATAACGGCTATGACGAGCATGATGCAACAACTAAGATCAGCTCGATGGACAGCAGCAGACCAACCAGACGATCTTTACTCACCTCGACAAGTTGCGACGTGATTTTTCGGCTTCAGGGCGCAGCGTCCCCGTTGTTAGCACTCCTGAGATTTCTCCTTTGCAACCCAGGACTCTTTTTTCAGGTGTCGAAACAAGTGCGCAAGGTGAACGAGGTAGTACGTCCATGTTCAATACCGTTCAAACTGAAAGCACAACCGTCACATCCAACCCGATGTCGGTGTCATCATGTTTCACTTTTGCAACTCCACCTCCTGTGGGGTAAACTGGGAGTTTTAATCTATTCAATACTCCTTTTAATCCTTTAGTTGCCACTAACCCTGTTGCAGATACTGCCCTTGCAAGAGAAGTACAGCAACTCAAGGAGATCCTCATGAAGGTTCCCGGAGTCACCTTGCCTTTCAACCAGGCATCTCCAACCGGCCATCATGATTCACGATTTGTTCCTGCTATATCCGGGGTGGAGATCCCTAAAAGATTTCAAGTACCCCCCATGAAGCAATATGATGGCACGACAGACCCTGCAGAACATATTGCATTATACCAAGAAAAGATGGATATCATCAGCATTCCTCCGCACCTTAAAGAAGTTTGTTTATGCAGGGGCTTTGGCTCCACCTTATCCGGTCCCGCCTTGATGTGGCTGACCAATCAACCTATGAACTCCATCTCATCATATTCTCAATTGATTATCATGTTTCTTAACCAATTTTCTTGCAATCGTGTCTTTGAAAAATTAACAAGCGACCTTTACAGGATTGTGCAACAGCCTGACGAGACTTTAAAGGATTACATGTTCAGGTTCAACAAGGAGGCTGTAAGCATTCCTCACATTAACGTGTCGACTGCTACAGAAGCTTTCCGGATGGGCCTGAAAAGGGAATCACCCTTCTACCAAGACCCTGTCATGTTCCCATCCAGGAGCCTAGAAGAAGTTAGGATGAGGTCCGTTCGCTTCATCAGGCTAGAAGAAGACGAAATGATTCACGGCAAGACGACCAAGAAGATGTCAACATACGACAATCCTGACAGAAAAGCAGAATCCTCTCACCATCGATCTAACAAGGGAAAACCCTACTCTAAAACTGACTCTCCTAAGATTAATGTTGTAGAAGATGACAATGTTGAGGATGAAACCGTTTATCCTAAGATCAGTTATTATTGTTTTTATGTTGACATTTCAGGGCTCCTACATGCGATGGACAACTTAGGGAGTAAGGCGCGATGGCCAAAGGCAGGTGACAGGGCAGCACCTTGGAAGGACAAATCTAAGTGGTGCGCTTACCATGAAGATTTTGGCCATACTACAGAAAATTGCATTGCCTTGAGGAAGGAAATCAGCCACTTACTCTCTAAAGGCCTCCTTAAGGATTTACTCGGAAAAAGAAAAGGACGGGCTGAAGCAAAGGAAGTCGTTGCTGATACTCCGTCTCCACCTCCTCCTGCAACTAAGGTGATCAACTTTATTACAGGAGGGTCAGACATTTGTGGCACCACGTATTCTGCAGCCAAACGTCATGCCAAAGATTCTAAGGAAGACAAGATGGAATTATCGGCACGACGTCCTGATACTCCTATGGGCCAGCAGATCGTCTTTGATCAAGATGATAAGGAAAATATTTTGGATCCTCATCATGACGGGTTAGTCATCACCTTGCAAATTGCCAATTGCAAGGTGAAGCGTATCTTGGTCGACAACGGAAGTTCAGTACGTACGAAATTTCTTACGAACCTAGAAGTGCCATTAAGTCCCAAGCCCTTGCGGATTTTGTAGCCGATTTCAGTGCTACCTTGCAATCTGAGGTGGAGCTAGAAGTCCAACACCTCGAAGGTAATAATACTCCCAGGTATTGGACATTGTTCACAGATGGAGCATCCAACTCAAAAGGCGCAGGACTGGGCATCTTATTAAAGTCGCCACAAGGAGAGTTAATCCCCCAGGCGGTTTCCTGTGAATTCCAGGCAACCAATAACGAAGCTGAGTATGAGGCTTTGATCATGGGTTTATCTACTGCTCTTAGTCTAGAAGTTACTCACCTTAACGTATTTATTGATTCATTGCTATTAGTCAATCATTTTAACGGATCCTATGCAGCTAAGAGCACCAGGATGACACTTTATCTCCAACATGTTAAGGCGTTGGCCGCGCGTTTTGTTAGTTTTTCCTTGAAACAGGTACCACGCGAAGAAAATGCAGAAGCCGACGCCCTGGCTAATTTAGGGTCAACATGTGGAGCGATGATAAATACAAACATCCCCATTATATACGTCCAATATCCAGCCATTGATCGAACAGACGAGTGCGCAGCCCTAGGTCATTCTGAGGCATCTTCTCCAGGCCAGGGTGCAGTGCCGACATGGACTCAACCTGTCGTACGGTATTTGCAAGACGGAACCATTCCACTGGACGTTAAGAATCAAAGGTCTTTCAGAATGAAGATGTCCCGGTTCACCTTAATTAACAATAAATTGTTCCGAAGGTCTGCTACAGGTCTTTACATGAGATGTTTAGAGCCTGTAGAAGTTGAGGAAGTCCTAAACGATCTACACGCGGGAGAATGTGGAAATCACTCAGGAGGAAAGACGATGTCTTCCAAAGCCCTTAGAATGGGATACTACTGGCCCACTATGAGACAAGACGCAATGGATTTCGCTTTAAAATGCAATGCATGTCAACGGCATAGCAACATCTTGCATCAACCCGCTGAACCTCTTCACCCCGTACTTTCATCTTGGCCTTTCATGCAATGGGGCATGGACATAGTCGGCAAGTTACCAAAAGCTCCAGGAGGCAGAGTTTTCATGTTAGCCATGACGGATTACTTCTCCAAATGGATCGAAGCAGAAGCGTTTGTTCAAGTACGGGACAGGGAGGTCATATCCTTCTTAAAGAAGAACATTTTGAGCAGGTTTGGCGTTCCTTCGGAAATCATTTGTGACAATGGTTCTCAGTTTATTAGCAAAAAGACAAGGGATTTCTGTTCAAGGTGGGGAATCAAATTGATAACATCAACCCCTGTACGTCCTCAAGCCAACGGACAAGCTGAATCGAGCAACAAGTTGATCATCAACAACTTAAAAAAACGTTTGGATAGGAAAAGGGGAAGATGGGCCGATGAATTACCACTTGTACTATGGGCTGACAGGACAACGTCTAAGAACGCTACAGGACAGACACCGTATTCTTTAGTATTCGGCACTGAAGCTGTACTCCCCATAGAAGCAACAATTCCAACCGCAAGATATGGATTGCTGACTCCTGAAGACAATAACCACCTCCTAGCCCAGGATCTGGATACCGTGGATGAACTCAGGGACATGGCCAAGATAAGGATGGCCGCCTACCAACAACGAATTGCTAGGTCGTACAACAAGAATGTAAGAATAAGGCATTTTCAGGTTAGAGACATGGTGCTGATTAAAGTATTCCAAAATACCCAGGAGTTGAACGCAGGAAAATTAGCTTCGAAGTGGGAAGGTCCCTACCTTGTTGATGCTGAGGCAGGAAAGGGTGCATACTGGCTGTCTACCCCAGACGGCATCCGAATACCTAGAAGCTGGAATGCCCTACATCTGAAGCATTATTACATGTAAGTTGAAAGTTATTACGATTTCCATATTCAGGTATGAGCTTCCCCTCAAACTAGTTTCTATCAATTTTCTTTCCTTTTTACTTAAATCAAACCTTTACTGACTTAAGCATCGGAGGGGTGTTAGTTAAAGCTAACACCCAACTCTAACGTATTGTTGTTTTGCAAGATGCCATTAAACAGTAAGACAGTCCAAAACATCCGTCAGAACGGTCAACGTGTACAATGATGCATCCCGTCAACATTTCCAAGTTGTAAGGTAACGCCCTCTTCGGCTTAAAAGATTGTACGTTTTTCTAAAGTCTATTGGTTAAGGTAAACTTCGCCTTAGCGCACGATTAAGGTATTTACCTTCTACGGTTTAAAAGATATTACATCTTTTCAAAGGTTTTTTGGTTATCACAACCTCGCCTGAGCGCACGTTTTCTCACTTGGGAATCAATGGTTACAACATTGTTACATGTTGTCTTTTCAACTTGGTTACAACATTGTTACATGTTGTCTTTTCAACTTGGTAATAACATTGACATGTTATCTCCGTCAAGTGGTTGTAACATTTACGTTAATATGGGCTTGTCAAAGAAACCAATATGATAGTACAATGAATCGAAACTCACTTTTCAAAAAAATGTTGGGATTTGGATTTAGCCAATGCGGGTGGAGATTGTACCCTCTAGGCTGATCTCGCCATAATATAGGAAGAGACATCAGATATGGGAGGAATTTGAAAAGATTTGCTGATATTAGATACATCCGAAAATGACGGTTACTGATTCCAATCATGACTCTGCACCTTCCTTTCAACCGTCACATACGGATATTCTTGTCAAAATATTAAGACTTTCCGTATTTCAGCATGGAAAAGCCTCAATATTTTGGGGGCAATTGTTTCACCCTAAAAAATTTGCTTGACATGTTCTACATCTTGGACATCCATCTTGAGGTAACGTCTTAACTTACGTCTTGGACTAACGCCTTGAAAATATTTGTTGTATTTTCCTATTTTTCAGGAACACGGAGATAAATAAATTTAAATCATCTAAATGCCTGCATGGACTTGGTCAAGCAACAATCCAACGATCTCACCCACAAACCAAAGGATAACGGCTGATTTCCATCATCAAATGGCGAGATTCTAGGCGAGATTTCGGCATGACTTTCAAGATGTTGTTTTTCATTTACACTCACGCCTATATATTGTACCTAGAACCCACCTGTGCACACGTTACACAGTTTTGCTCACTTCTACTCTGCACTTTTACCCAAAAATACTAAAGACTTAATAAAATTTCTTTGGTTTAGGCAGGCTTTCCAAAGGCCTCCCGAGATTTTTCTCTTGGATGATTGCTCTAAGGGTTTCCTCGTTACATTCATGTGTTCATCTTGCTTTGAGAATTATATTCCATTTGTGCCTAAACCTCCTTAAGAAGACAAATTTACTTGTCGAAATTTGTCCAAAACTATAGTGATTCTCTATTACTGGTTAACCATTTCAATGGATCCTATGCAGCTAAAAATTCTAAAATGACAGCTTATCTTCAACATGTGAAGAATCTTGCAGCCAATTTCAGCACTTTCACTTTCGAATAAGTGCCAAGGGAAGAAAACACAGAAGCGGATGCATTGGCTAATATGGGGTCATCATGTAAAGCAATGATAAACAATACAATCCCTATTATCTACATCAAATATCCAGCTATAGAACAGCCTTAAGACTGCTTACAGATTAATGATCCAACAACTACATTAGAGAGTGACAATCAAGAAGGATCCTGGACTCAACCCTATTATGAGTGCCTCACCAATAATACAGCTCCTCAGGATCCTAAGGCAGCAAGGGCTTTCAGAATGAGGGCATCTAGGTTTGCTCTAATTGAGGGAGCGCTCTTCAAGAAATTATATTCAGGTCTGTACATGAGATGTATAGATCCTGATCAAGTTGCAGTCATCTTAAAAGATCTACATGATGGAGAATGTGGAAATCACTCGGGGGGCAGATCGTTATCATCTAAGGCTCTAAGATCAGGATATTATTGGCCAACTATAAGACAAGATGCTGCAGCATATGTTCAAAAATGTGACTCTTGTCAAAGACATAGTAACATTTTACATCAGCCTGCAGAACCTATGTCTCCTATAGTGTCTTCTTGGCCCTTCATGCAATGGGGAATGGATATTGTGGGGAAGTTACCTAGAGCGTCTGGGAGTAAAGTATTTATGTTGGCAATGACAGACTATTTTTCTAAATGGATTGAAGTGGAATCATATGTTCAGATCAAAGATAAAGAAGTAATTTCTTTCTTTAAAAGAAACATCTTAAGCAGGTTTGGGATTCCATCAGAAATTATTTGTGATAATGGATCACAATTTATTAGCAAGAAAACTAAGGACTTCTGTGCAAGATGGGGAAGAAAACTGATAATGTCAACTCCAGTCCACCCTCAAGCAAATGGACAAGCCGAATCAAGTAACAAGTTGATTATTAACAACTTAAAGAAGCGTCTTGATCAAAATAAGGGGAGATGGGCTGAAGAATTAACTTTTGTACTATGGGCAAATAGGACGACTCCCAAGAATGCAACGGGGCATACTCCTTACTCATTAGTGTTTGGCACAGAAGCGGTAATACCTGTGGAAGTTGCAGTACCAACTGCAAGATATGGGCTCATAACTCCAGATAGCAACCCGCAAGTTTTGATACAAGACTTGGACACTGTGGATGAATTAAGAGATATGGCAAAGATTAGGATGACAGCCTATCAACAAAGGATAGCTAGAGCTTACAATAAAAATATTTGAGTCAGACGATTTCAAGTGAGGGACTTAGTTCTTAGAAAAGTTTTCCAAAACACTAGAGAGATAAATGATGGCAAGCTAGCCGCTAAGTGGGAAGGGCCATATCTTATAGATGCTGAAGCAGGAAAAGGAGCCTATTGGTTATCAACTCCAGACGGTACGCGAATCCCAAGAAGTTGGAATTCCATTCATCTTAAACATTACTTCATGTAAGTCTGAACCTGTTAAATTTTTGTCCAAATCAAGTACGCATTGTTGAATAAATTATTACTTCATTCTTTTTTATTTATTTATTATCCCTCTTAGAACAATACTGACTTAAGCATCGAAGGGGTGTTAGCTAAGCTAACACCCAACCCTAACATATGTCTGTTTTGCAATATGTATTGCTAAATGACATATTCAAGATGTAAGACAACAAGTCCTATTGGAGAAAGATCAAATGTAATTCATTTCTGTCAGTATTCCAAAGTTTAAGGTTCACACCTTCCAAGTGTTTAAAAGATTATACATCTTTTCTCTAAGTATAAGTGGTTATCAAAACCTCGCCTGGGTGCACGTATTTCACACAAATGTGAGACTAAGTTCTTATGGTTGTAACATTTTCATGTTACTCAAAAGATCAAGAAGTTAAACACATTCAGTGTTTTCATACGACCAAAAGAATTTTTGGGTCAAGGCTGACCACCTGCTGAGAATATCCAAAATATCGTCATGACAAAACCAAAAATGCCAAAAAAGGCATACGAAATGATTACAAATAAAAATTGTTTAGAGGCCGCAACCTCATATAAACTAAATCAAATGTTTTTAAAACATCTAAAGCTAAGATTTTCATTCGGTGTTACTATCCTGAGCATCTTCAGCCTGCTCATCTGTATTTTTCACTTTAGAAGTTACTTCACCCATTTTTTCATTAATAACCCTTTGTAAGGCTGCATTCTCCTCTTCTAAATTCCATTTCACAAGTTCTCCTACCCGATATTCCTTGATCATTTGGATTCTTGTCTCAAAAAGGGACTTCGCAGCCTCATTCATCATGTCATCGCGAAGCATCTCCATCTCCTTCGCATGTCTTTTACCAGCATTGGCAAGTCTGGTAACCCATCTTGAAATTTCTTCATCTTTAGCCTTCACTTCTAACCTCTTCTCTCTCAGTATTCTGAAAGCATCTTTTAGATATGTCTCATACTCGGCCTTATCCATCTCTAGAGTACCAGCCTTGTATCTCCACTCCTTGATCGGCCTTATCCATCTCTAGAGTATCAGCCTTGTATCTCCACTCCTTGATCTCTTTAGCCATTATCCTGGCAACTGTTGTAGCCTATCATCAAAATTAGCACTAGTAACCAAAGTATGAAAGAATATTCAAGCGAACATCAAAATGACCTATTACCTGATTCACTAAAACCTCTTCAAGCGGTGTCTCATTCTCTACATCCACATCTTGACCACTTCTCTTTCTTTTCAGTGTCACCTTGTTGTCCATCTCAGGCATTACGGGCTGGCTCTCTTTATCCTTCATCTTGTATTTAGCCACGATATCATTTGCGGTGAACCCAGATTTAGTCACTGCAAAAATAAAAGACAATAGTAAGGAATATGAAAAAAATCTGCAGGCAAATTGGATTTGAATGCCAAAAAAGAATCTTACTGAAGAAGAATGTAGAAGGTGATGCAAAAGGACTAGCAATCTCTATTGAAGAGTCAAGTTTGGATGAGATTTGAAGGGATTTGGTTTTCCTTTTAAACTTCCAAGGGATATATTCCATCGGTTATAGATCCCTACTGCAACTCAAAAGCCCTAAACCGTCTCCTCAAGCGTCACGTCAATTAAATAAATGGGTCACGTGTTTGAAAATTTTCTGACTCCTTGGCTCCACCTAAGATATTCAAAAAATTTGGGGGCAATTGTTTGGGGTAGATTTTTCTTGAGCACTGCATTGACATCTTGGTTCACATGGTTCTTCAACATCTTGATTATTTAGCATCTTTAACATGACATTCTTA
The DNA here is from genome assembly GCA_022495995.1 of Adenophora triphylla var. japonica. NCBI lineage: Eukaryota > Viridiplantae > Streptophyta > Magnoliopsida > Asterales > Campanulaceae > Adenophora > Adenophora triphylla. The sequence goes on from JAFEMH010006077.1 coordinate 101,782, forward strand.
CTTCTAACAACTTGAAGATGCAGATTCAACTCATCTTGTGCAGATTCAACCGTTCCTACTTTTCAGGGATATTTACTACGCTAAGGATCAACGACTAAGTCTTATGTGTTTCAAACGTATTTCAAACGGAAGATAAGATCATGGCTAACGGTCCCTAAGCTTCACCAACCTGATACGGATTTTTCGGGATCTTCAGTTACGGGTTGATTACTTTTTCAAATACAAGGGGTATAAAAAGAGAGATAGGGATAGGCGCCAAGGACGGCAACATTGTAACTCTCAATATACTTCCACTTTGTACTGACATCACAAAAATTTATAAACATTTTTGGTTAAGGTAGGCTTTTCCTAAAGCCTCCCGAGGTTTTGTGCCGGAGATCAATTGATCAAGGGCTTTCCTCGTTACTTCTTGGCGTAGCATCTTGAATTTTTTCATTCTTATACTCCATTTGTGCCCAAAATCATTCCACCGAAAGTTCAATTTCATTATACAAGAAATTGACCAAAACAATAATGTATTATTTATTATCTATTTATTACTATATCAAGAATGTGAAAAAAAATTAATGATAAATTGACATATTTCTTATTATCTAAAACATTTACTCTTACAGTTTTGTAGTTATTTAAAAAAATTGATAAAAAAAAGTTTTTTTTTATACCAAAAATCAAATAATATTACTCAAAAATTAGAACCATAAAAAGGAAAGAATAATAATAAAAAAAGAGAATTGTTATTCACCCCCGCAACATTACTAAATACCTCCGCAATACAAATATTACAAAAATGTCATCAACTAAAATGACTATATTAACCTTTAATTAATAAATCAAAACAAATACAACCTCTTAAAAATAATTAAACTACCCACCAAACATATACTCTTTCTCCTTGCCTTCTTCCTTTTCAATTTTCTATTTTTCTTATCATTTCAATAGATTGTCTGCTTACCCACCATCATCACCTAACCAAGCCACTTTCTTTCATCCTTACTCCATCTACTCCCTTTCCTCCAATATATTTGATGATACACGGAAAAAAGTGTTGCACAGGAGCTAAACCCACAGCTGCAATGGAGGATACTCCGGCTGGTCTCCTTGGGATGGTCAACTTTGGATCCTACACACAAGTAAATAAAGTAAACTAAACCGAGGGTAGCTCCGGTAAAACCCCTCCGGCGTGAGAATAAGTAACGGTTTATGGGAAGAAAGAGGACATTAATGGGTGCTGTAGAAAAAAGAGAGAGTTTAGAGAGAGATTGTAAAACTTACAGAATAATGCTTCTTCTCTTGTTTATATACTACCATGCATCATAGACCATACTCATAGGACACGTGTCAGTCATCCCTTACTTTTGGGTCAACCACCCCCCGGGTTGGTAGGAAATTACTGTTCTCCCTGTCACATCACACTGTTGACCGTTATGGGGGGTATCCACGTGGAAACGCCACAATCACTTATCAATTGCCAGTCAGGATTGTCGCCTGGCGACAATCCTGCAAAATTAATAAGGTTAATATAGTCGCCTAGACAAACCCCTGCACTTGTCGTCCAATGGTTATATACATTAGGTCACTTCCCGCCACGGGTACTTCCCGCCTACTGCCTATTCTCACGCCCAGGCATATCCTTGTCGCTGACTATAGTTCTCGCCAATTAAGGAAAAACACCATTTATCATATATTTTATTATCCTTTACTACCCTTAACACGTGTGGCCCATCCTAGACCACTTGGCCCACTAAGCCCACTACACTGTTCAAGCCCAAACCTATATTTCATAATCACTTTAGTAGCCCCCAATTTCGATACCTGGATCATTCATGTTCCATGCGAGAAATTTAGGCTGCTCGTCACTTCCCGCCTACATACAACCATTTCGCGAGATGTCAGGTAATGATGACACCTGTAAGCCACGTGTCATGTTCTTAGGCCATTCAAATGACTGACGGTTGTGATGGGACATGTGAAAAGACACTTTGAATTTTGAAATCATTAAATGGGGGAAAATTAAAATTTTGGGGGGCCAATTAATTTTATTTGTTTCCCAAAAAACCCTTTGATATTCTCCTAATATAAATACCTTCCCCCCCTTCATTTACACTTTTTCGTTTCCCTGAACCTACGAGCCCCCTTGCGAATTCCGGTGACCCTTGAAATTTTTCGGCGAGCTCGTTCCCATCATCCCCTTCAGCTTTCATCCGTTTAGTGCCTCAATCCTAGTTCTCCCTTGAAAATCAGCCATAAATACTCACTTGTTAGCTTGATTTACCCACTTATTCATCCTGGAAACCAACCCCCTTGGCCGTTCGTTGGATATTCCGGCCAACCTTCAACCGCTGTTCAACTTTTTCAACGATCCTTCGTTTTTTCCAGGTAATTTACTTGATCTTTAATTTTCCTTGCATCCTTGCATCCTTTAAATTCTTTTTTGTCGCCATGGCTAGATTTAAGAATTGTGCTAGAAAAATTAGGTATGGTCAGTGTCAGAAATCTGGGGGGATATACTACTTAACTAGGGGTATTTGGGAGAGAATTCCACGAGATGACTTAGTAAATTGCCTAAGTGTTCATAGGGTAGATCCCGCTATTATTGCCGCCATTGAAATTAGGGGTAAATGCTTTCTTCATTCCTCAGCCCCCATGTCTAAAACATTTTTCACTCCTCACGAACTTTGCTACCACCTTTGTCGCTTCTACGGTTCCCCCATAGATTCTGACAGTTCTGATACTGACTTTCTCACTACGAGATCTTTAGTTAGTAGGAATCGATATAAACAAGTTCTCTCTTCTTCTGATTCAGGCGAGATGTCCAACTCTGGAGCCCCCGGCGCTTCAACATCAACTGGTGGGAACTCAAACTTGGTTAATAACCCCTCTACCTCTACTGCCGCGGGAACTAGCTCTTCCCAAAATCCACATATATCTCCTTACCATACCATGTACAACATAGACCACCTTAATTACCAAATTGCTCCTTACGGTGGCGAGATGTCCCTCTCTACTATTAGGCATAGGCAAGACGACATAGTCGTTTTCCTGTCCTAGCTCGAAGCGGGACTTAAAATTCCAGTTGATCCTTTTATTTCTCTTGTCCTTTTTAAGGCTCAAGCGGCAATCGCTGAGCTTCATCCAAATGCTATCCGAGTCTTGACTTGTTTCATCACCATTTGTCGCGCCCTTAGGCGGGAACCCACCACTCACCTTCTCATGGACATGTTCACTGGATATCCACAAAAGGATAGACTGACCAACGAACTACGCATGTCGCTACAATATAAAAAACCAAAAATTCTAACTCCTCTTCCTTCCAAGGTCCATAATTGGCAAAGTAACCCTCTCTTCATTGTTTCCCGCGTTGGCTGGGCTCTTCCAACTGATTTGCAAGGCATCCACCCTAAGGTTGACAAAAAGTGGGCCTTGGATGAGGATGAGAAGCGTTTGAAAAGAAAAATGCTCCAACTTCTCGCCGACGCCAGCACCGTTGATCCCTCACCTGCTTTATTCTCATGCCAACAAATACTCACTGACCATTCCATCCTAAGCCAAGTAGGGCTATCTTATGACTTCCTGCCCATGCCTCCGCGAGTATCCATAGATTACACTGAGTCTTGGCCTGGATGGGAACTTCACACAGGCGCCAAGTTTAGCTCGGAGTGCACGATCTGCGGGAATGGCCAGAATATGTGTCTTGCCATGCGGAGAGTACAATGTATGGTTTCTGCCATTTCTTGCTTCCTTTTATTCATAACTCTTAACTCTTTATTGTCGCTAATCATTCTTCCCTTTTTCCTCGCAGTGCACCGAACCATGAACATGAACCAAAAAAGATTGGCTCAAGGGACTTCGGAACAATAAGCCAAGCGTTTGGCCTTGGCTAGGAATGCAAGCCTTAAGGCCCAACCCACTGACCTCGTCATTCCCATCGCACCTACTGGTGTGGATGAGCGGGCCCCCTACTGAAGGTTCTCACAAGAGAGCTCCACCTTCCGCTCCCCGCCAGCAAAAAAGGCCGCATGCCTCCGCCTCCGCCTCTGCCTCCGCCCCGCCTCAAGGGGGTCAACCTGAAACCTTGAACTTGGAGGACGAAGAAGAACAAAATGAACCCCAAGCTGATGCCCCTGCTGAATATCAGGAGGTTGAGGATGATGGGGTCCAAGCAGAGGATCCCGCGGGAACCAACATCCCGCCCCCATCTCCTCCCGCCAATGAGCCTGGTCCCACTGCTTCCCCAATTCATCCTTCATCTTCTCGCTCAGCTTTGCACCGCCGCACTAGCTGGTTGGAGGAGGGCTTCCAGATTCCCGCAGATGAGGCGGGTATGAAGCTCCTTTGCCGGGAAGCCAATGACATCCCCAAGCTCAAGGGGCTGATAACTGAACAATTGGAGCCAGTTGCCTGCCTGCTGGGCTCTACTGCTTTGAAACGTTCAAGCGATGCTGATCAGGTCGCTTATGTTGAAGGGGAGGATCCCGCCCATTCAGCATATCATGCGGGAATCCAACTTTTCCTGGTAAGACACCTTCACTTTCTTTTCTTTTCTTTTCCTTTTAACTTTTCGTTTCTAAATTTTCTTGAACACTTTATTGTCGCTTCACCTTTCGCATGCTAGCAACACTATCTTGGGCTTGAGCAACAAGTGCATTAAACTGGAGGTGGAGCTTACCGAAGCTGAACGCGAGCGGGATGTCTACAAGAGGAAGGTATCAAGGCGAGATGCCTTAATTAAAGAGCTCAAGGACCTCCAGGCCAAAGCTGCTGCAGATCTTGCTGCGGGGAAAACTCGTTTGGATGAGTTGGAGAAGAAAAACAAGGATACGAAAGACAAGATGGCTCTTCTTGCCGCTGAAAATGAGAAAAATAAGGAGGCTGCAGCCAAACTTGCTGAACTTGATGCCAAGAATAAATGGCTTAGAGATGAAGATTTTGTTAAGGCCAACCAAGTGACCAAACTCAGAAAAGATCTCGAAGCGGCTAAGACCAAGGCGGAAACTGACGAGATGGATGCATTCGACAATGCAATCCTACATACCCTTAGGACCATCGCTGCCAACGCTGATCCCGCCATCACTCCCGCCAAGCTGGCCCAATGGGGTTCTGAAACTATTTTCAGCGACCAAAGCCGCAAGGGGCATCCCCTTGTGCCTTTCAGCGAAGAAGAACTAGCCCAGTTGGCGGCAGAAGATGCGGTTCTCGGCAAGGCTGCATGGCCTGTTCCCGCCACCCGTCCTGACAACATCATCCCGGCCTGGTTTGAATTATCTCAGAAAAAGAAAGATGCTCTCAATGCTGCCTATAATGGCCAGTGATTTTTTGTCTGTAACTTGTAATTGCCGCAAACATTTCATTTTAAGTTTGGGTTTGTAACAAACAATTTATTTTCTGTCTTTTGATTTTGTCTTTCGTTTTTCGCAATCGTGCATTTACTTTTAATCTTACTGGTGGGCCTTCGTGCCCAAACAATTTGTAATTATTTTCTTGTCGCTCTGTTGCGACCTTTTATCTTATGTTTTGCTTTATCCTTTCATTCTCGTCATCATGAGTGTTTCTCCTTGCTTTGCTTCTTATGACTTGCCTTAAATCTTCCATTGCGTTACGTTCTAACTTTTTCCTGTCGCATGTCTTTTCTTTTGACAACTTTTATTTTGCTTCGATAGTTCATCGAAGATCGAACCTTGTCATCTTATCTCTATATACATACTACTCCCTTCAAAAAAGTGAGGCTTGTCTTTAGGCAGCCTCACTCCCAAGTTAAAATTCTCGCCAATTGGCTTATTTAAATTTGCATACGACGAACTTAGACGCATCACATACTAACATACATTACCAGCTTGGCGACAAATCGTGCTTGACAAATCGTCTGCAATAACTATACTGGTACTTGGTATTGATCGTCTATGCGACAATCATGATAACTTACACTTATTGCCTCTGCGACAATCATCATAACTTGCATTTATCGCCTTCGCGAAAATCATCATCTTTACTACTATCTTTGTTCCCAATTTGGCGCCTGGGTCCCTCCCCAGGTCGCAGGGTTTGGTGCCTGGGTCCCTCCCCAGGTCGCCGTGCCAACTTGGCGCCTGGGTCCCTCCCCAGGTCGCAAGGTTTGGTGCCTGGGTCCCTCCCCAGGTTACCACCCCAACTTGGCACCTGGGTCCCTCCCCAGGTCGCCGCGCCTGGGTCCCTCCCTAGGTCGCAAGGTTTGGTGCCTGGGTCCCTCCCCAGGTCATCGCCCCAACTTGGCGCCTGGGTCCCTCCCCAGGTCGCCGCGCCTGGGTCCCTCTCCAGGTCACAAGGTTTGGTGCCTGGGTCCCTCCCCAGGTCACCGCCCCAACTTTTTCAAGCTTTAGCGGCATCTCCTCTTGTCTACATCATCCAGCTTCAGCGGCAACTTTAGCTTACAACTTTTCGCCGATCCATACTTGATCCTCGCGCCTCATCCATCCGTCTGTCGATTCATGAAACATAAAATTAAACTTGTCAGGTTTTTACAAATATGGATAATTATGACAACAATATGTCGCTGAATAATTCCCGCCATCTTTCTTCCATCATATTTACGAGTTACATCACTCTAGAATGACAAATTCTACATTACTTTTTCGTCAATGTGAAACAAAAAAAAACACATGACCTACAAGAAAAGTTACATAAATTTTGTTATCTAGAACAAAAATCAAAAGATTGAACTACAAAACACGCGATAATTTCATTAATAGAAACGCTTCAGATGATCAACACTCTAAGCATTTTTCAACTCTTCACCATCCTGCTTCCTTATCTGGTAAGTCCCTTCCCGAATAACTTTGGAAACCTGAAATGGCCCCTCCCACTTTTTATTTAACTTGGTGAAACCCAGCTTGGGCCCCGTAGCCTCTGCGCTTCTCAATACCCAATCACCTACATTGAAGGACCTCTTATTTACTCGCTTATAATGTTGGGCTTTCATCCTTTATTTATAATTCACCATCCTCATTCTCGCTTGAAGCCTTATCTCATCAATCAAATCAAGATCGTTACATCGTCGTTGGCCATTTCTTGCCTCATCATAGTAAGTCACTCTGTATGTCGGCAGCGCCATCTCGGCCAGTGCCGTGGCCTCAGATCCATAAGTCAAAGCAAATGCCGTTTCACCAGTTGAGCCCTTTATGGTGGTTCTGACATACCACAACGCCGTCGGAAATTCTTCCAACCATCCACCACCCCTTCCTTCCAAATTCTTGTGCAGGGCGGCAATAATTTGCTTGTTTGCCGCCTCAGCCTGCCCATTGCATTGCGGCCTATATACTGCCGACATCCAGTATTTCACATTCATCCTCTTACATTCTGCTGCAAATTTCTTCCCGAATTGCATTCCATGATCAGAGATAATAGCCCTGGGCAACCCATATCTGCACCAAATGTTCTCTTGAACAAACTTGATCACATTATCTTCACTTATAGTTGCCAAGGCCTTCTCTTCAGTCCACTTCGTAAAATAATCAACAGTGACAACCACATGCTGGTATCCTCCTTTGGCCTTTGGGAATGGCCCAATCAAATCTATGCCCCACATATCAAAAGGCCAAGTCACGACAATCGGAGTCTGCTCAGTCGCTGGCTACCGCGGGGTATTGCCAAACCTTTGGCACTTCTCACATTTCCGCACATACTCTTCTGCATCCTTCCTCAAACTAGGCCAGGAATAGCCGTGGAACAAAACTTTCTCCGCCAAAGATCTCGCCCCCGGATGTCCACCACACACCCCTTCATGAATCTCAAACAAAACTTTCGCCACCATTCCTGGCTCTATACATCTCATCAATGGTTTCGAAAAAGATTTCCTATACAAAATGTCATCTTACACAGTAAATCGTGGAGAAGTCACCTTTACCAATTTAGCCCTTTCCTCATCAGGCGGCAATTCAGCATTGTCTAAAAAATCTTTCATCTATGTCACCCAGTTTTTCTCAGCTTCCTCAATTTCCAATATCACAGGCCTATCAATTGCCTGCACATCAACGTACTCTACCATCGGCTCAGATGCCACTTCATTCGTCTCGCCTCCCGCTGATCTGCTCAATGCATCAGCCTTTGAATTCTTTGCCTTATCAATTTGTGCAAGCTCCCAAAACTCAAAGCTGTTCAAAATGCTCTTCGCCATATTACAATATTTTATCAAAAATGAATTCACCACCCCATACTCGCCTCGCACTTGATTCACAATAAGCTGAGAATCGGAATGAATCACGGTCTTCTTTACCCCCACATCTCGAGCAAACTCAATTCCCGCCACCAAGGCCTCATACTCTACCTGATTGTTGGACACTGGGAACTTGAATCTAAAGGCCTTCTTATATTCACATTCCGCATCTGGTGATATCAAAACCATTCCCGCTCCTCCTCTGTCCTTTGCGGATGAACCATCTACATGCGAAACCCAGCAATCTGCCGGCCTCTCATTCTCTTGAACCAGGCTGGGCACCGCTCGCTTTGCCACCTTCCTCTTTCCGCTCTCCTCCACCAATTCTGCCTGAGACTTAGTATATGAGGTCTCCACAAGAAAGTCCGCCAATGCATGTGCCTTGATCGCCCGGCGGGATTCATATCTAATGTCAAGCTCTGTCAACTCAATTGACCATTTTAACAACCTTCCCACAGAATCAGGCTAATGCAAAATCTTTCTCAATGGGGCATCTGATAGCACAACAATCGTATGGGCTACAAAATAAGCCCTCAACTTTCTTGCCGCCACCACCAACGCATAAGCCAACTTCTCACCATTGAAATATCTCGACTCGATCTCGCTCAAAGCTTTGGAAACATAATAAACTGGCCTCTGGACTCCTCCATCTTCCCTCACCAAAACTGCAGCAACTGCATAATCAGAAGCCGCCAAATAAACACACAACTCTTCCCCATCAACTGGACTGCACAATAATGGTGGCTTCCCCAAATAAGCTTTCATCTCTTCAAAAGCAACTCTGCATTCCTCATTCCATTCAAACTTTTTCTTGCCCTTCTCCACTTTGAAAAAGGGCAAACACCCTTCCGCAGACCTGGAAATAAACCTCCCCAAGGCGATTATACTACCATTCAACCGCTGAATCTCGCGGATAGACTTTGGTGGCGACATGTCTAACAAAGCTTGAATTTTTTCGGGGTTGGCCTCAATCCCACGCCTGTTTACCAAAAATCCCAGAAATTTTCCCGTCCTCACACCAAACGTGCATTTACTAGGATTTAGCTTCATGGAGTTTCTTCTCAAATTCTCGAAAGTTTCGGCGAGATCTAGCAAATGATTATTCTCCTTGGATTTGATCACCATGTCATCAATGTATGCTTCAATATTTCGCCCAATCTGCGACTTAAAGACCTCATTAACCATTCTCTGATATGTCGCCCCAGCATTCTTCAAACCAAATGGCATCATCTTGTAGCAAAAATTTCCCTTTGGGGTCCTAAATGCAGTTTTCGCCTTGTCTTCCTCAGCCATCTTGATCTGATGATACCCAGAATAAGCATCAATAAAGCTAAACACCTTGTGACCAGCAATGGAATCCACCAACTTATCAATTTTTGGCAAAGGATAGCAATCCTTTGGGCACGCCGTATTCAAATCAGTAAAATCAATGCACATCCTCCACTTCTTGTTTGACTTTAACACCATTACTGGACAGGCCAACCAGATAACCAGACTGGATATTGAATCTTCTCTATTATTCCCGCCTTTAACAACTTCTCAACCTCCTTCAGCACCGCTAATTCCTTCTCAGGCGACAAGTGCCTTACTTTCTGTTTAAATGGCTCAACATTAGGATCAGCATTCAAACAATGCATAGCCACATTTTCATCAATTCCCCTCATATCTTCAGGCCTCCAAGCAAAAACATCCAAATTTTCCTTTAAAAATTCAACCAGACATTCCTGCTCATCCCGCGACAATTGCTTACCAATTTTTATCTTTTGCTCTGGAAAGTAACAATTAATTTCCACCTCCTCCAACTCTTCTCCTGCCTTTATATCAGGCTCATCCCGCACTTGAAGTGTCTCCACCTCTATTCTTTTCCTTTTCCCTCCTTTGGCGACAACCGCTTTCCTGGGATCAACAAAAACATTCCCAGTAGGCCGCCCTTGAGTGTCTTCCACCTCAACGGTTTCACAATCATCGTCAGACTCATCCATAAATTTTCACCATTCCCCTCAACAATTTCTTCAATCCTTGGCTCATCCATTTGTACAAGCCTCACAACCCTAACGTAACTTAGGCCAGGTGAAATTAACCGGATTTCACGCGAGGTGAAAGGCGGTTGTCTTTCGCGGAGAGTTTGTGTCTGAGACCTCGCTTTTCGGGAAGGAGAGAGGAGTCGCCACGCGGTTTTTGTATTTTGAGCCCAAACGTTGAGAAACGGCTTTTGTGAAAATGGTGTCGTTTTTATTGGTAGCAAAAACTTAGGAAAAGGCTTATTGAAAACAGGGGGGTCATTTTTATTGGCAGCAAAAACGAGTAAAAAGCTATTTGGTACCAGAGATTGTTAGGTTCGGAGGTCATGCTACGTTTCGGGAAGAGTATTACGAGATCACCCGAAACGCCTCGTATGACGAGTCTTTCTACCTTTTTCGAAAACGTGTGCGTGTGTGTGTGTTTTGCATTTTGAAATGGGGGCTTGAATGACAAGCTTAATCTTGGTTTGAATGTCAAATGTTGATTAGGTTACTTTGTTTGAAAAGGCGAGCGTTTGAATGACAAACGTCGGTTTTGCAGTTTTAGGAAAAGTAGCGTGAATGCTGATTTTATCTGTTTATCTTATGTGTCAAATGTTGACTTTTAAGAAAAGAGCGTTTGAATGTCAAATGTCGGATTTTGAATTTTGAATATGAGCGTTTGGATGCCAAACGTCATTTCACGCATTTTGAACGAGAGTTCGAAGGTCGAACTCCGGTTTTGAACCGGGCGTGTCATTGTTAACGATTTTTACGGGAAAAACATATTAAATGATTTTTAAATGTCAAAGATCGGCTTTTAAGTTTGAAGATGAGCGTTTGGATGCCAAACGTCATTTCGCGCATTTTGAAAGAGAGTTCGAAGATCGAACTCCGGTTTTGAACCGGGCATTACATTGTTAACGATTTTTACGGAAAAAAACGTATTAAATGATATGCGATCAACGAATCGGGTTGCGACTCGGACTTTGAAAAGTAAATACTATCACGATCCAAATGGGTTGGACTTTATAAATGACAGTATTTAAAGTGCGGTATCAACGGAATCAAACGATCCGGAATTGTAAATGACGATCGACGTGCCAAACGACTCGGAATTGTAAAGTTGCAGGAAATGTAAAAAGTTGCAGGAAATGTAAATGACGTTCGACGGATCAATCGATCCGAAATTGTAAATGACAGAAATTTAAATGGAATGGGGCCGGAATGTCGTTTTAACCCGAGATTACATCTCTTACGGGAAGAGAAGAGGATCTAGGGGCTAAAACGTATCGGACCCCATTAGACTGAGGCGTCTACATTTCGAAGATGTTCTTTCGAAACGGTTATAGCGACTGGCGCGTAAACCGAGGCGGAAAGAGAGATTAGGGAAAGGGAGTTATACATATGGCTAGGGTCGACTCCTTTGGCTCGGGGGGTATATACGGGATACGTAAAGTGGTTTGGGATGGTGTTTTAAGGTGGTGAGGGGCGTATTTGATCGAAATACGGAGGTTTCACGCGAATCGAGACGAAATGGGAGCTCGGGAAGGGGTGGAAACCAGTTGGGCCGTGGCTATGGTGTTTTTGGAGAGTGATTTTGTTGTTACAAATGGCTTTGACAGCCCTTCTATTTATAGGTGAAAATTCAACATGAGTCCGGCCGGACTTAGCTTGAAATCCAGGGGGTTTTGTGAAACTTTGGAAATTGGAGGGACTTGCCCGCAATTTCTGAGAGTCTGCAAAGGAGTCCGGCCGGGCTGAGACTGTATACCAGGGGTATTTTAGTCTTTTCTCCTTGATTTTTGATTGAAGGGTGACTAGAGGGAGGTGGCATGCGTGCCACGTGTCCCATGACTCACCAGCCTTGTGGGAGTTCGTGCCCGGGTCCCGGTTTTGTCCGTTTTTAAAATAACAGTCCGAAACGCCTCCGGAAAGTGCCGGAAAGTGCGTTTTTCAGGGAAAGCCGTACTTTTACGTGCGATGACGTGCGTTAAGTACGTTTCGATGTCGGGATGCATGGGGCAGTCCCGGGACGTCTCGTTGGCATGGCAACTGGGAGCTTAACGGGTTTCGGTTAACCTGGAGCGGGCCAGTTAACAGATTCTGGTTAACTTTGTAACGGATTTTGACGATCTGAATTTGGGTACTTACAGTTAGCCCCTCAGCGACGTCTCTTTCGAAGGAAGTGGGGTCGTTGAAAAAAGATAAGGATCCAAATCGGGATGCCTTACTTGAAAGAGACCTGGGCGGTCAGCTGGCTGGACCCTTAGCGAAAGGATTCCTACGTATCCCGAGCGGAAATCAAGCCGATCGTAGTTCGTAGGTGGAAGGACCGCGCGTGGGGGCCTTGACCTGAGCGAGACTGTTGGGAGGCGTCTAAACCTGAGTGAGACCATTGCGAGGTACCTGGACCCGAATGGAGACTATTGTGAGACGTCTGAACCTGGGATTTCTGAAACCTTCGAGGGCGTGTGGCACCTCAGACCAGAGTTGCTGGAGCTTACGAGGGCGTGTGGCGCCTAAGACCGGAGTTGCTGGATCATACGAGGGCATGTGGCACCTTAAACCGGAGTTGCTGAATCATATGAGGGCGTGTGGTGCCTCAAACCAGAGTTGCTGGATCATACGAGGGCGTGTGGCGCCTCAAACCGGAGTTGCTGGATGCGTTTATCCTGAGACGAAGGCGTTCGTGCCTTGAGTGCTGGTCTTACGATGATGGCCAGGTTTATCCTGCTGGGGATAGGGTGGCAATGATGGGAATGGTTGTGTTAAACTGGCATTATTAACAACTCGGAAGGATTGACGTTTCTTCTTTAGAATCCTGCTGGGGATGAGCGTTCGGGCTTACCTTGATGGCCGAAGAGGGATTGTTGTGCGGGCTTACCTTGATGGCCGCTGTAGTGGGACGATCGGGCTTACGACTGGCGGTCGGGGAAGTGAACGATGGTGAAAACCCATAGAAATTTTGACGTCGGGAGACGGCATTGTAACTGGAATGTCCGGAGACGGGATTGAGCGTTTGAATGTCAAACGTCAACTTGAGATGGAAGTGAGCATTTGAATGTCAAACGTCAAACTGGGATTGAGAATTTAACGTCTGGAGACGAGCGTTAGTGAGAACTAACTGAGAATTTAACGTCTGGAGACGGGTGTTAGTGAAAACTAACTGGGAATTTAACGTCTGGAGACGGGCGTTAGTGAAAACTAACTGGGAATTTAACGTCTGGAGACGGGCGTTAGTGAAAACTAACTGGGAATGGATCCTCGGGGAATGGGGTGTTAGAAATGTCTAACTTGGGGGAAATTTTACACTTTTGGGGGCCAAAAGGGGTAAAATTGGAACTGGAAAAAGTTGAGGGGCCAAAGTGGAAAGGAATCTTTTTACAGCAGCAAGAGTCCGGCCGGACTGAACCTGAAGTTGACCAGGTTGTTATCAGCGCCGAGGCAGAAGCTGAATTGGCCATTTTCTTCCATTATTTCCGACGGGAGAGGAGAGAAAAGAGAGAAAATTTTCACCCCAAATTGTGAGGTTTGCTCAAATTTGTGAGGGAAAATCGACATGGAAGGTGATTGGGAACCAATGGCTCGTCATGGAAGGACCGATGACGAAAGAACGCGGTTGGTTCGGACCATTCGAACCATTATTCATCCATTGAATCCGTCGGAGTTCTACCCGGCTAGGGAGAATCACAAATCCAAAGGAGGGATCGAGAGACAAGTAAGCTTCCTTCAAATTCCATTAATTTTAAGAATGTGCATTATTTAAATGTTAGAAATTTGACTAGGAATGAGTTAGGGATTTTGGTGCTCGAATTGGGGTTTTTGACTTTGCTATGCGCCTTTGTCGAAATTGACTAGAGTTTAGTTCAATTGACACTATGGGTAGATGACATAAAAATTTTGGTTGCAAAATTCCATGTCTAGATGTGTTTTCCAAATTTAAAGCATGTTTAAATCGGGACGGAGTAAATTTTCGAAATGTTCGAAAGGTTTTGAAAGTTCCGAATTCGACGGAGTTTTCGAAGGGTTTTGAAAGTTCCGGTTTCGACGGAGTTTTCGAAATGCCTTGAAAGTTCCGGATTCGACGGAGTTTTCGAAGGGTTTTGAAAGTTTCGGATTCGACGGAGTTTTCGAAATGCTTTGAAAGTTCCGGATTCGACGGAGTTTTCGGAATGCTTTGAAAGTTCCGATTTCGACGGAGTTTTTGAAATGCTTTGAAAGTTTCGGATTCGAAGGAGTTTTCGAAGGGTTTTGAAAGTTCCGGATTCGACAGAGTTTTCGAAATGCTTTGAAAGTTCCGGATTTGACGGAGTTTTCGAAGGGTTTTGAAAGTTCCGGATTCGACGGAGTTTTCGAAATGCTTTGAAAGTTCCGGATTTGACGGAGTTTTCGGAGGGTTTTGAAAGTTCCGGATTCGACGGAGTTTTCGAAGTGCTTTGAAAGTTTCGGATTCGACGGAGTTTTCGAAGGGTTTTGAAAGTTTCGGATTCGACGGAGTTTTCGAAGGGTTTTGAAAGTTCCGATTTCGACGGAGTTTTCGAAGGGTTTTGAAAGTTCCGGTTTCGATGGAGTTTTCGAAGTGCTTTGAAAGTTTCGGTTTCGACGGAGTTTTCGAAGGTTTTTGAAAGTTCCGGTTTCGACGGAGTTTTCGAAGGGTTTTGAAAGTTCCGGTTTCGACGGAGTTTTCGAAATGCTTTGAAAGTTCCGGTTTCGACGGAGTTTTCGAAATGCTTGGAAATCCTGGACCGTCAATATTCCAACCGGGATGGAAATATTTTTGGAAAGGAATGAGAACTGTATTTACATTGCATCATTTTGACATGCGTTCGTGCACTCTGTTGATGTCGCTTCTGTACTTAACGTATTTTTGCTTTGTTCACCTGCAGGGGCAAGGGACGATTGATGTTCATACTCAGAAGAGTCGGGGAGCCTTTGAGGCAGTGAGAGCGCTGTGGGAGATATTCCCGGACGAGGCTCGAGACGGAGAGAGGAGTCCACGGTAGCTGGTGGTCGACTCCGGATTGGCTGGATTTATCAGTGCGGTAGCCGCGGTGGCTGTGACGCAGAGGGCGAGGTCCATGTACGTAGCTCTGAGCGAGTACTGGTGGGATACGACCCACACTTTTCATTTCAGATGGGGGGGAGGCGACGGTGACTCCCACTGACTTTACTGCTATCACTGGGTTGCCGACCTAGGGCAACGCGCTAGTGTGGGTGGATGGTTATACCTCGGGACAGTTGTCGGAGCTGCTGGGTTTCGATATTACCGATGCCAGGGGCTTAGGTATTCGGTACAGGACGATGGAGATGCATCTGAGGACATGCATTGTTGATTATGGGGAGGGGTCCCCGAGGATGACCGCTGAGCGCCTGGCTCGAGGGTTCATTTAGTTCGCGTTGTCAGCGACTCTGTTCCCGACTTCTGACACGTCCTGTCACTTCCCTTTGCTCGGGTCGCTGACAGACTTGGATGCCGTGAGGGGGTATGCCTAGGGGGAGGCTGGACTGGCCGAGCTTTACCACTCCTTGGACAGGTTCTCGCGGGGAGAGGAGAGCTCCTTGAGCTGTTTCTCGTTTGCTTTGGATGTAAGTTCACGTCTTTTTCTCTTCCTTGTCTCTTTTATGTACTCGTATGTATCTGCTCTGTAGCTGACATAACTTTCCATTTGCTTGACAGGTCTGGTGCTATGAGGTGTTCAGCCCGCAGCAGTGGGATATTAGGGAGGCGTACCGGTCCTTGTTCCCTGCCATGCTGTCTTGGCAGAAGAGGGCGAAGAAGGCGGTGTCATCGAGGGTGGGTACTCGGCTGTCATACGAGGAGGTGTCTCTGGCCCTGAGCCGGGAGTTCTCCGAGCGGATCTAGGCCCGGACCTGGTGGAGTCGGTTCCACGTGGGCGTGGTTCGGGTTGCTAGTGAGGTTACGCGGAGACGGAAGCTCCTGGTGGGACTTCACTGCGATGCGATGTATCTGGGGGAGAGGGTGACCCGTCAGCATGGCCTGGGGTCCCTTCCGATGGTGCCGGTGGATCCGCCTCTATACATGCAGCATCCTCTGTCGATGCCGATGGAGGAGTTGGAGCGGTATAGACAAGGTGTGTTATATACCGAGTATGTCATAGCGGGAGCCGACTATGACACTTTCTTGAGGATGAGGCTGAGGAGCCCACATGTGCAGCACAGGGAGGGCGAGGGCCCTGGATATCCCCGAGATCTCCCACTCCCACGCGCTAGGATGGCGTACGAGGGGTTGGACGGTTCGCGCAGGCGATTGGTGATCCCGATCCCGGAGGAGCCGAGACCTCAGTATAGGGTGGACCCCAATGCTTCGGTGAGTGCCTTTTTTCTGCATTTGATAGTAGCATTCTGTAAATGTTGCATCTTTACTTTCTGCTTGTCTTTTGATGACCTTCCTGGTTTACAGGTGTATGGCCGTACGTATAATCAGGCCATGAGACAGTTAGACGGGTGGGCCAACTACACTAGGAGGCTCGTGGCGTTCCTGAGGTGCAGTTCTCGGAGGAGCGTGGATGTTCATGAGCCGAGGCCGTCTAGGCCGAGAGGTTCGTCTGCTCCCACGGCTGGTGGAGAGGATTTTGCGCAGGGATTTGGCCAGTTCGCGGGCGGAACGGCTGGGTTTGGAGCTCATCCTTCTTTGCACTCGGGGGTACGAGAGGGGAGAGTCCTCGAGTTTGCAGGCGCAGAGGAGGGCTTTCGCGTATTCCCGCCTGGAGGAATTCGGAGATTTCTTGTTCTCGACGGATCCGGCAGCTGCGAAGCAGTGCATCGAGTGCTCGGATAACGAGCAGGGCTCAGAGTAGTCCTTCTTTATTGCTTTTTAGACAAAATGTATGTATTGTCCGGAACAATTTGACTTAAATTGTATTTGAAAAGGCGCCCTTGGGGCGGAACCTGTACTTCGCACATCTATTTAGTGATTACCTTCCTTTTATTTTTGCAAATAAGCAAGTAGGTTAATCAAAAATAAATAATATGAAACATGCATGAAAAATTGAACGGGTCAAAATTTATGCATATATGCACTGACATTTAATTAACTGCACTGTTGCACGAGCCCGAGGTGGAAGAGGTGTTGGCATTGGTTGATTGAAACTAGGGGTTGTACGCAGATTCACAAAGGCATGAACAGGGCTTTGTTTGGAATTGTTTCCAAATTAAGAGCAGCTGGCTGCAGAGTTGACCAAGTCAACTGCAGAGAGAGTCCGGCCGGACTGAGAATGAAATTCCAGAGTCTTTTAAATTGCAGTTTTAGCTTTGCAATTCGTAAGAAACTGCGCCTTTGCTTTGATCAGTTGGCTGAATTTCTTTCCAATTCCTAAAGCTTACTTCACTTTCTTTCATGGCTCCCTTTCCTAAGCTATCGTCTCGGATGCAAGAGCGATACTTGGAAAATTCCAGTTGTGGGTACGGAACCACACGAGGCAAAACAAGGGGTTTTTCGAAGGCTATTACGGGATGAAATCTGTTTGGGCTTTGAAGGAGCCCATGCCAGATTGGGATCTTTTGAGAGCAGCGGCTCGCTTCTGGGATGTACGGAGGAATGTGTACAACTTTTCGTACAATGAAATCACTCCTACGTTCGAAGATTTCCGGGCCATTTTTCAGGAGGACTGAGACGGAACGGCTAGTTCTTCCCTATGATGGTGGCATGGCCCTTTGTTGAGAAGCTAGTGTCTCTGCTTGGTATCTCGTTTGGAGAAGCATACGGGATGCGATATTGAACACCGATTATGTCGACATTTCGGGAATTTGCCCGATAGATTTGCCGGAGCTAAGGGAGCGTTTTTGTATGGGACGCGTTTGCTCTTGTGCGCGATCGCTACTCTGTTCACGTTCACGTCCACAGGTGTGTGCCATCACGGTGTCTTGGACCTGGTGAGGCGATGCCGGAATGGGGAGACATCGTGCCTTTGGTCTTGGATGAGACGTTCCTGGGCATAGGTCGGATGGCGACCGGCAGCCGATACATGTGGGGAGGGAGTCCCGCTATGCTTACCATGTGGTTGAGAGAGAGGTTGCAGATGATGCCCGAGGTGCCAGTGTCTTGTGACGCTTGGTCCTTTTCTCGACGTCCTTTGGTGATAGGGACGATCAGGCTGAGCTGGAGCTCTGGATGGCCAGACTCCGTACGCATCACTTGCGATGGTGGGTTCCCCACTGGAAGTTACAGACTTGTCGGACCGCTCAGGAGGGTCTATTGGTTGTCAGAGTGCCGGGGCTGTCTCAGACGTCTTTCTACATTCCATCGTTGGTTCTGCAACAGTACGGGCTGGAGCAGGTGCCATTGACGGGCTTGGTTCATGCCGCTACCTTCGAGGTGGGATCTCTGCTGATGGAAGATCCTTCGACGCTATTGCTGCTCACACGGTGGTGGCAATACACGTCCTTTCCTGCCAGGGTTCTCTTTCACCGGAGAGGGGGCACTGTTCTGTCTACGTAGTATCTGAACTGGTATGAAGAGTGTATAGGGGAGACACAGAGGGCTATCTTGTGGAGATGGAGTGAGCTGTTGGGTCGTGACTACCTCGACAGCTCGACCTTGAGGAGGACCGAAGTGGGGGCTAACCCTCGGGATCGTACTGGGAACGACATGGCTGACTATGAGGCCAATGCTGATCGGGAGGCCAATCAAAGCACGGTTATGATGCTCGAAGAGAGGCAGCTCAAGACAGAGCTAGGGAAAGGGCTGCGTTGACAGCTACAGGTTTAACGGAGGCGTCGGGAAGGGTCCCTGAGCCAGGTAGAAGGACTACCGGAATATTCCCTGTGAAGGTGAAGAACACTCGCCGTGGGAAAGGGAAGGGGAAGAAGGATGAAGGACCAAGTTCGGGAAACTAGGTTGACCTTGCCGTCCAGAGTATCCACCCATTGTCATTGCAGACACATTAACTGATTAATGTTTTATTGTAGTTTTGCTAGCGTGTAGCGAGTCAAGAGTTGACCGTGCTTGAACTCATCAAAGATTGTTTTAACTGTAATGAATTTGTAGGTTAATTGAAAAGATTTTTTCGAAACACAAGCAATTGATGCTTATTGTATTTTTTTTTTGTTTTTGAGACCGAACCAATGATGGCTGCCTACGTTCCCCTTTTACAATTGGACTAAGGGGCTCAGGTCACCGTAGTTCGACACTTTAGGTGAATTTGAGAAAGACAAAAGAAGTGCGACCCTGTTTTTTACCTGGATCATTAGCGGGAATGTATCCAGTTGGGCATTACTCTTTTAGCACTTTAATTTTACTGAGGGGTGGTGTATGGGGAAGGAGAGTTGACTCGTGCTCTTCCTCAAACGAAGTATCTGCGGAGCTTGCTTCCGTTCATGGGGTTAACGAAAGGGTTCCCGTCCAAGTCTGCTAACTTCATGGCTCCTCCGGAGAAGATTCTTTGTACCACGAATGGTCCTATCCAGGTAGGCTCCCACTTTCCGAGGGGATTGGTCTGCGTAGGAGGCTTTTCCTTTAGCACCAAGTCGCCTTCTCTGATGTCTCGGATCTTGACTTTCTTGTCGAATGCTCGGGCCATTCTACTCTGGTAGGCTCGAGTGTGTTCCATGGCTTTCAATCTGCGCTCGTCGAGTAGAGCAAGTTTGTCGTGACGGCTCTGTAGCCATTCGACTTCATTGATCCCGTTTTCCAAGAGGACTCGGAGGGATGTAATTTCCAGTTCCACGGGTAGCATTGTTTCCATTCCGTAGGTAAGTGCGAACGGAGTCTCCCCTGTGGCAGTTCTGACTAATGTTCTGTATCCCCAGAGGGCTAGATGTAGCTTTTCGGGCCAGTCCCGACCTCTGGTAGTCATCTTTCTGATTATCATGGCGAGAGTCTTGTTTACTGCCTCTACTGCACCATTGGTTTGTGGTCTGTAAGGAGAAGACTTGTAACGTGTGACTCTGAATTCGATTAGTAGTTGGTCACAATCTCCTTCGAAGTGAGTCCCATTGTCGGATATGATCTCGTTGGGCACTCCGTATCGGCACATGATGTTCTCTTTGATGAACTCGGCCACCTTCTTAGAATTCAGTACCTTGTACGATCTGGATTCTACCCATTTGGTGAAGTAGTCGACTGCGACTAGAATGAACTCGTGACCATTGCTCCCTGGTGGAGTGATCTTGCCAATGACGTCGATTCCCCATGTGGCGAAAGGCCATGGTGTAGTCATGCAATAGAGTTCATGAGGAGGGATGTGATTAAGGTTGGAGAACCGTTGACATTTGTCGCAGCTTCGAATGAACTGAATGCAGTCTGTTTCCATCGATATCCAATAGTATCCCATACGGAGAATGATCTGTGTCAATGCTCGGGCGTTCATGTGCGGACCGCAATTTTCGTTGTGAACTTTGTTCATTAGCTCGCTGGCTTTTTCTTTGTTTACACACCGAAGGAGTGGCCCTTGGTGGCGCTTCTTGTACAACATACCCCCCAGAATGACGAAATGGGATGCCAGGCGTTTTAATGCCATCATGTTTTGGCTTTGATCCCTTCTTTGTATTTTCCATCTTCACTTGTGAAGGAAGCTTCTCCGTTTTGGAGGTACTGGTAGATTTGATTGTACCAGGGTTCGTCGATCGTTTCCTTTTTTATTTCGATCTCACAGCAATAGGCGGGTGTTTCCCGTCTGCCTATTCTGAGGAGTTTTACTGGTTTCCCGTCGGGAATTTTGACAAGAGAGGCGAGGGTTGCCAGGGCGTCTGCGAAGCGGTTCTTGTCTCTTGGCAAATAGTAGAAAGAGATGTCCTTGAACTGAGCAATGAGCTCCTCCATGTACGCGTGGTACTTCTGGAGGCCAGAATCTACCGTTTTCCATTTGTTGGACACTTGATTGATGATCAATGCTTTGAGTCTCTGTATACTTCTAGTTACGAGATGTTGCGCTCGAGGCGGCTTCCGGCCGGCTGCGCGAGCTTCGTGCTATTTGCATTATTGGTTGTTTGAAATTCGGATTGATGGCTATGGGAGTATGCTCGTCCTTGGGATCGACAAGGAGCATTCCAATACCATTCCCCTTCTTGTTGGTTGCCCCATCGAAGAAGAGTTGCTAGCGGTTTGCTTATTTGTCAGTGAGAAAGATTCCGTCATCCGGAAACTGCGGATCAGGACCCTTGGGCTCACTGCTTGGGAAGTCTGCCAGCTGATCTGCCATTACTCTGCCCTTTGTAGATTTTCTGACCATGAACTTGATGTCTGTAAGTGCTCCAATTTGAGTTGTTAGTATTTTCGTTAGAAAATTAACGAAAGTTTTAACATTTCTAACATTTCTAACAATTCCTAACATTTCTAACAAAGTGAGGGTAGATTAGGGATTGCCATTTAGAGATAAACCAAGAAAAGAATCCCAAAAAGCAAAAGAAAGGTCAAAAACCCGAAATGGAAGCTGCTGGAACATTTTCTGGTTCCTTAATTTGAAAATTATTCTTCCTGTCCAAAGCCTGGAGCAGCATTTAATGAACCAGGCACGCTTACACATATATCCGCGCGGACATGATCGTAATTTCCAGTTGCCTATAAATTGAACCATTCAGTCACAGAAATAAGGGAAACAACACATTTTATAACTGCACCTTGGCGAAAAATAGGGAGAAAACAGTAGGAATTCACTTGAATTGCCACCATTTTCTCTTGAATCTTTCCCAAATCCCGCTCACTCAAAACACTCTCAAATCACTCTCATACATACACAAGCCCAAGCTTAAATCACCCCTTAGGAGGAGGATTAGGGAGAAAACATAGAGGACTTCATTGTTATCTACTTGTTTTCTCTTTGACCAACTCTAATCACAAACCCTAAACACATTCAAACCCTAAACACTTTCAAGCCTTGAATCCATTCAAACACAAAGCACAAAGAAGATAGGTATAACCTCCTTCTCCTCACCCTAAAGTTCTCTCATCCATGCATGCATTTTCAAACTCCAAAATGTAGTTTGTTCATCTTCTTGCCCTAGATCCAAGAGGATCACCATGGAAGTTCATCTCCATGGATGATCCTCTACAAGGATCAACATTACTTTCAAAGTATTTTTACTTACTTGCAAACATGTTTTCAAAACCCTAAAAATCATTTTCATACATTAAATCTTCATTTTCAAGGATAAAATTCCCCTTCCCAAGCAAATGAAATGCTTAAATCCTAATGTACCCTAAGGATGGCTTGATATAGTAGATCACCACTAAAATTTCTAGTGACTACTAATCAAAGCCTAAGGAGATGGGGACAAGCATGGATGCCAAACCCCTTTTAAAATCATGTTTTTCTTCATGAGGAAGTTGCTGTCCAGTAGCCTTTCTCTAAGACCTCTGTCCATGGTCTAATTTTTTGTACATACAGAAACTTGGAATTTGGTGTTGACTACAAAATACTTTTTGTATCCAACATCCAGAGCTTTCCAGAAATATTTTTATTTTATTTTTTACGTGAGTAAAACTCTCTTTTTCAAATTTTCTTTTAAAGGTCAGCTCCTCAGTCTCTGGAAATCCAGATTTCATATCTGAGATTTCCAGAAGGTTTTGGTCCACCAAATCATCTCCAAATGGGAAATTTCTTTGATATAAACCTTATTTAAGGTGTTTTGAACAACTTTCATTCTCGTACTTTCCCCATATTCTGAGATTTTTAAGCCCTTAAACCCATTTTAAAATCAAATGTCCACTGCCTTTTTCATTCTGGCAGAAATGTTTTTCAACTTCAAAAAATCTTTTGAGTACCAAAACTCAACCCAAAAATCATGGGACTTGTTTAAAGTCTAATAAAGAGTTCCCAATTTTTACTTTTCAGTTTGAACTTATTTTGGCCAAAACACACACACACACACACAAATGGTTTTTAATGCTTGGAAGACTCGTTTTACGAGGCATTCCGGGTGAACACTAACGTTCTTCCCGGCGTGTAACGTGACCTCCGAACCCAAATCTCTCATCTCGGGCATTTTTCAAAGTTTTGGCCCTTAAAACAAAAATGGCGTGGCGACTCCGTGTTTTTTTTTTTCGATTGATTTTCAAAAGAAAAGAAAAATACCAAATCTTTCGGGAAAAATGGAACAACATCGTTACAGTGGCGTCTCCGCTGGGGATAAAATAAGCTTTATCTTAAAAAAAATGATATTTGGTATATTGGTGGAAACCATTAAACTTCCCGTTATCGCCTCCTAACACGAGTCGGGGATAAATTGTGGTTTAACAATCCCACGTACCGGTATCATTATTTTCAAAAAAAAAATAAGAAAAGCTTTTGAGGGTCAAGCTTCCGTCCCGGCATTTGAAATCATTTGTTGTGTGTGTAGATTTTGCACATTTTGTGTTGTTTTGGCCGCCTCGGAAAAAGTCAAAATTTTGACTATCGGACCCGTTGACTTGAATTTTGAATTATGTGCTTATGTGTGCATTTACTTTCATAAAAAAGATTTCCAAAAAAAAAAGACTTCAAAAAAAAAAAAAAATTCAAAGAAAAATAATAAAAAAAAAGATTTATCAAAAAGAAAATTTTCAAAAAAAAAAATCATGCATCATACTTTTTAAGACACATGAAAAATTTCTATTTTACTCAGAAAAAGAAGATAGACTGCTTGCACACTACGCGCACGTGACCTTACACTGCACACTACGTCCCTAACCCGGGGAAATCCCTGTCGCGACCCGTTTGGTCTTATTACGCCTCTCGGTGCAAGCACGAGAGTACCCAAACATCACATGAAGCCTCGTGTCGACCCTGCACTTGTCTGTGACACACTTTGTCCGAGACCCGGTTGGTTTTTAGTCTGGTCTGTGTCATGCCCTGTCTGTGTATAAACCTTTCCTTTCAAGCCTTAGTCGGCATACCAAGTCAATATCTTTCGGGGACCCTAATCAGTCGAAGTCCTGCCGGTTTTCCGTCACGGGCTTTGACCGGATATTGGCCCGGCGCCTTGACTTTGACTACGGCGGCACAAATTATACACTGACTCCCAGCATGACACTGAGTCATCAAGAATTAACGATTATTCCATGCCTAATTACGGCCTAATTGACGACAAGTCAAGATCAATTGTGGACATTTATCAGTCCGAATCATGCCGACTTTTTTTTCGAGCCCTCGAACATGATCTTGACTTTGCATCAGCTTTGTCCGTAATTTACATCGAATGCTCGTTAAGACTCGATTACCCGCCAGACTTTTAGGATCGTTTTTCTTTCGGTCGGTGGGACCCGCTTGCCCTATAGGACCCTCGCCCGGGGCATCCGCCTAGGAGGTCGAAATACGGGTGGAATACGAGGGGCTTATAGACGTAGTGATGGGGCCCACTGATCCAGGATCCAGAGTAGTTTGCGAAAAAGAAGAGGAATCTTTTCCAACCGATTAGGTTAATAAAACATGTTTTAAGTAAACAAGAACAAATAACTGCATGTTGCATGAGCCCAAAGCCCAAACACCTACCCTCCTTCATTTCCAAAAAAATAAAAAATAAAAAAATCTGAACCCTCGTGCCTTTTCCCCCGCAGCTCCTCACAAAGTTTGGTTCCGGACACCGGGTCACCGTTTGATTAGTTGGGAAGAGTCAAGCGCATCGTCAGCTTTGCCGTTTGTTCCGACTCCGGGTTTCAGAATGTCTGCATCAGCCGGTAATGATATGGACAATACCGCTCCGTCTTCCAAAATCCCTCAGACAGACCAGCATTGGATCCAGTTGGTAGAACAGATGAGACTTCGACATGAGGCTCAAATTGACGACCTTCTGGGGGTTGTCGCAAGTCATGGTTTGACTATCAGTCTCAATTCCGATGGCACTTTTACCGCAAAGAAGGAAGAAAGTTCTCCTCCCATTCTTAATCATCCTGGATATATCAAGATGCCACCACAAGATTTCTATGTCTCCACCGCCGGGACTCCCGCCCGTCGACTTACAGGGCAACTAACCCCCAAACAACAATTCGAAGGGCCACCATTCCAACAGCAGTCAGGGACGAAACAGTTCGGCATGCCGTCAGGTGTCCCCTCTCAGAGTGATACCGATCCCGCAGATATCAGCATGGGTAATGAAGATTGGGAAATAGTGGAGGAAATATGGTCAGCCATCAAAGCTCTTGAGGAACGCCAGAACAAACAGCAAGCCTGGATTGAAGAGGCCACACGCCATTTCGGGACATTAGCAGTCTCCCAACTGACTGGGGCTCCCCTGAAGGACAAACATGTGCCTGTTCCCCCGGCTCTTAATACCTCTCATTACCCGACGGAGTCCAACCATTCGCTTCCCGATGAGCCCAA
Organism: Adenophora triphylla var. japonica; assembly: GCA_022495995.1. Classification (NCBI taxonomy): domain Eukaryota; kingdom Viridiplantae; phylum Streptophyta; class Magnoliopsida; order Asterales; family Campanulaceae; genus Adenophora; species Adenophora triphylla. The sequence continues at coordinate 127,224 of JAFEMH010006077.1, forward strand.
CAGCAGATCTCCCCGGACCAGTTCAACTCAAAGTCATTCCAGCACCACTCAACCCGAGGTCCCAAATCCACCACCAGCCGTAGAACACATTTGGTGGGATATCTGTGACTGCCCTGACTGCCTTGAAAGAGACTATCAAGATTGGATATACGAGGACCGTCCTCCTAAGAAGAAGAAAATTTCCTCCCAGCAAAAATTGAAAGAGAGGTTCGAGGCCGGTGATACCAGTGTGGGTACGCTCGGGGAGCCATCTGGGGGATTTGATTACTATGTACTCTACTCCAGCCAGTCTTCCCCAAAGCAAACAGAGATAGAAAAGCCGAAAAGCCTTGCCAACGATAGAGTTGAGACCTTCGGACACCATAATACTGTAGATCTGGGTAATTTTACTGCCAATCAGAAATCTAACCCCCCCCCATGGGGTCAGTCAAGATTCAGTTTGTCCAGCTCCCGAGCGCATGCCGACAAAGAAAGACCAATGCCAGTTTGGCGCTCGCACTCAATGAATATGCTGACTGGGGATGGCAACCGCCACAAACGACCTCAGTATAACCCATGGGTTTCAGCAAAGGTTCTACCTCGCAAGAAAAAGGCACGAAGTGACTGGCTTGATGAATCTCTTTCTCCAGACAAGGACCAAATCTACGATCCCCGACTATATGGTAGCATGATCACCTTCTGCGACGAAGATTTGCCAAGAGGTGTCTCCAAACACAATGAAGCCTTGTACATCACTATTCGGCTCAACACCGTATCACTCCCTGGGGTATTGGTGGACAATGGATCGGCCATTAACATACTTCCCCTCAGCATGATGAGGGCCCTACACATCAAGGAAAGACACATGATCCCATCTACCCGGTCAATCAAGGAATACGATGGCACGTCTCGTCCCATCTTGGGGACGGTGGTTCTGGAACTCTGGTACGAAACCCAAATGGTGCCAGCAAAATTCCATGTAATGGACATCCCATCCGAATTCACAGCTCTGTTGGGGCGCCCTTGGTTACACCACATGAAAGCCATAGCTTCCACTCTCCATCAATGCGTCAAGTTCATTAACCGGCAGGGGGACCTTGAAGTCATTAGGGGTGACAGTTTCCTCATAGGGAACGAAGCCGAGACCGTCGCCAAGCATGCCCGTAGCCAGACACCGGGGCTACCTCCTCCGAATCGACCAAGGGACTATCGGGACAAGTCTCATCAGAATCCCCCAGAATCCGGTGATGCCAACTATGTCAACGAACTCAAGCGGGCAGACCACAGCGCTCGATTTATCAAGTTCAATTGCTATTTCCAACATTTGGAGGCAGAATGGAAAGAAACACTGAATACCGCCATGATGCGAGCACACAAACCTCCAGTCTCCAATCAGAGATTTGTCAGCGTTCTTCAAACCCATTCTCTGGACTCTCCAAGCGAAGAGATCTTCATGATAAAAGTCGACAAATACTGGCAGACTCGACTCGAATGTATGAACATCGTATGGGACGTCCTCCTCGAAGAACTACCCGCTAAGCCTTTCCGCTCGAGCATGGGGCATGAGATTTTTCCAGCAGCAAACCGAGATGCAATACGTCCTTACATCTGGATTGAGCGGTCAGATTGTGACGAGTTAGAATTCTCCAGAATTGAGGATGCAGCAGATCCGCAAGAAGATCCCTACATTCATATGCTCGGTTTTCAGGTGCCGGACCCGATTGATTCTGGTTCAGACGAAGAGACGATAGCAATGCTTGAGGAAGGAGAACAGAAACAAGACAATCCCAGAGTCATGAGGTCACCGACAGCAATGCCACTAAAGAATTGGGAAACTCTCTCAGGCCCGTCCGCGACCAAAGAAGAAATGATCACCAAACTTGGATTGGTCCCCCGTCCCTTTGTGTCAACCTTTGTAAAGTCCTTCGAGTCTCTCATTGTTGAGTTTGAGTCTCCCGAGTCATCCGATGGCCTCACGCCTGAAGACTACAAAATTGTAGCCAATGCTGTATTCTCTTTCATTCTCAATGAAATGACGAACCTTTCTGAGTATCCCTTGATTGCCACTTTAACTAATGATAAATTAACTAATAACTTAAAAATGGTTAATAATGATTCACTAGATAAAGAAGCAGACACATTAAACGAACAATATATCAAAGAAATCTTTAAGCAGGTTGTTCGGAAAGAGGAAAATCGAGCCCAAGCTGCCGAAGAGATTTTGACAAGTGTGAATCTGGGAACTGCGGAAGAGCCTAAAGAGACGCAGATTGGTAGTTTCTTCGAAGGGACTGAAAGGGACGCTCTGATTGAGCTTCTAAGAGAATTCGTGGATGTGTTCGCATGGTCCTATAAAGATATGCCAGGCCTCGATCCTTCCATAGTTGAACACCGAATACCGCTCGACCCAGAAGTCAAGCCAGTGAAGCAGAAACTAAGAAGAATTAAGCCTGAATGGTCCCTACAAGTAAAGGAAGAGATAGAAAAGATGCTCAGAGCAGGGTTCATCAGGGTCATTGAATATCCTACATGGCTTTCCAACATAGTAACGGTAACCAAGGCCAACGGAAAGATCCGATGCTGCGTAGATTTCAGAGACTTGAACAAAGCTAGTCCAAAAGATGATTTCCCCCTGCCAAACATCGACATTCTGGTAGATTCCACGGCCAACCATGAAGTTAAATCCTTCGTCGACGGTTTTGCCGGTTACAACCAAATCAAAATGGCAAAAGAAGATCAAGACAAGACAGCCTTCACAACCCCTTGGGGTACGTACTGCTACACGGTCATGCCGTTCGGACTAAAGAATGTTGGGGCTACGTACCAGAGGGCAGCTACAGCTTTGTTCCATGACATGATCCACAAAGAAATTGAGGTCTATGTGGACGACATGATAATACACTCCAAAAGGTCGGATGGCCAGCACTTTGTTGATCTGAGGAAATTCTTCGGCCGCCTCCGAGACCACAGTATGAGACTGAATCCAGCCAAATGCTCCTTCGGTGTAAGATGAGGCAAGGTGCTAGGATATATGGTGACGGAGCGGGGAATCGAAGTAGACCCCCAGAAAATCAAGGCCATAGTCGAAATGAAACCACCTGACGCCGATGTAAGTAAAATCCTTCATGGGAAGACTGCAATACATAAGCCGCTTTGTAAATCAGCTGACCTCGATCTGCGAGCCGATCTTCAAGTTGATGAAGAAAAATGCCTACACATAATGGACTCCAGAATGTCAGCTCGCTTTTGAACAGATCAAGGCGTACCTCGTAAATCCCCCGATTCTTTGCCCACCACATCAGCAAAAGCCACTATTGCTATACCTAACTGTCATGGACACGGCAATTGGGGCTATGTTAGCTCAAGAAAAGACAGATTCCAAGGTCGAAAACGCCATCTATTTCGTGAGCAGAAAGCTTCAAGGGAGCGAACTCAATTACTCTGCTTGTGAAAAGACTTGCGCAGGCCTGGTCTGGGTAGTGGGAAAGCTGAAACACTACATGCAGTCTCACCTGATACATCTCGTCTCAATGATAGACCCCATCAAATATTTGTTCGACAAGCCTTCCATCTCCATGAGGTTGGCAAAATGGTCGTTCTTTTTGGCTGAATACGACATCACTTATGTATCAAGGAAATCAGTAAAAGGGCGTATAATGGCAGAACAGTTGGCCGATTTCCCAAGTGATGAGTCCCGGGGACCTGAACCTCAATTCCCTGATGATGGAATTTTTGCTTTAGAAGGAGAAAATCACTGGCAACTCTTCTTCGACGGGGCGTCAAACAAAAGGGGGAACGGAATAGGAATGCTTCTGGTCGATCCTACTGATGAACACACTCCCATAGCAGTGAGGTTGAACTTTGAAGTCACCAACAATGCTGCTGAATATGAAGCTTGTATAGCCGGGTTGGAGGCCGCCCTTGAAAGAAATATCAAAGAGTTGGAAGTGTACGGTGATTCTTCCCTCATCATCAACCAGATCTCCAATAAGTGGAAGACCGTAGACCCGGGTCTACAGAAATATCACACCTATATGGAAGAGCTAGTGACTCAATTCAAGGAAATCAGCTTCCATTACCTGCCCAGAGATCGCAACAGATTCGCAGATGCCCTAGCAACACTAGCCTCCCTTGTCGAAATACCTGAGGGAAAGTCTGTCAAACCATTCAGAGTTGGGAGAAGAGAAAACCCCGCTTATTGCTTTGAAATCGAAGCGGAAGCCGAACCGGACAATGATCCCCGTACACCCAGATCTATCAAGATTACTTGAAGAACGGCGAGGCCTCTTTCAAAAATAAAGATGGGGAATATAAAAAAGAAGGAATCAAGGCAAAAAACCTTTCACTGGGCTAAACCTTGCCTCCCACTATGTCCTTTTGGGAAATATGTTGTACAAGAAGCGTTACAAGGCCCTCCCGCGATGTATCGGCAAACAAGAGGCTACTTTAACTCATGAAAGAAATACATGGTGGTACTCTGCGGCCCCCACATGAATGCTCGAGCCCTAATGCAAATCATACCGAGAATGGGGTACTTCTCGGATCTCCATGGAAACCGGCGTATCCGGTTCGTGGGAAGGCTGCGACAAATGCCAGCGGTACTCGAATCTAAATCATTTGCCTCCTCATGAGTTATACTGCATGACAACCCCTTGGCTTTTCGTCACTTGGGGAATTGATGTCATAGGCAAAATCACACCATCGGCAAAGAACGGCCACGAAGTTCGTCCCCGTAGCAAGGATTATTTCACCAAATGGGTTGAAGCAAAATCCTACAAAATCCTCAATTCAAAGAAAGTAGCCCTCTTCATCAAAGCAAACATAATATGCAGATACGGGTTGCCGACCGAAATCATCTCCGATAAGGGATCCCACTTTGAAGGGGAATGCGACAGGCTGCTAGCAGAATTCAGAATAACCCGTCACAAGTCATCTCCCTATAGGCCCCAAACCAATGGAGCCGTCGAAGCAAAGAACAAGACTGCGGAAAACATCATCCGAAAAATGGTCAGTCCGAGGCGAGATTGGCCCGAGAAGCTACACTGGCACTCTGGGGCTACAGAACATCCGTCAGAATGGCAACCGGGGAAACACCATTTGCTCTTACCTACGGGATGGAAGCCGTACTCCCAATCGAGCTAGAAATCCCCTCACTCCGGGTACTGTTGGAAGGTCAGATCAACGAGGTCGAGTGGCTCCAGAGTCGCCATGATGAATTGGCCCTGCTAGATGAGCGACGATTGAAAGCAATGGAACATATCCGAGCTTACCAAGGGATAATGGCTGCAGCCTTCGACAAGAAAGTAAAGCATCGGGAGATTAGGGAAGGTGATCTCGTTTTGAAAGAGAAGCCCCCACCCGTATCAACTCCGCTTGGCAAATGGGAGCCATGCAGGTCGGGCCATATGTTGTCCAAAAATCTTCTCCTGAGGAGCCATGCAACTTGCACCTCGACGGAAATCCTTTTATACACCCGGTGAATGGTGACAAGCTGCGCAGATACTACGCGTAAAACACCGAGTCAAAAAAAAAGAAAAAAAAAAAAAGAAAAAGAGTGCTAAAAGAGTAAAACCCAACTAGGTTGAAAACCCGAAAAGGGCGGCCTAGGTAAAAAACAGGGTTGCAGAAAAAAAAAAAAAAAACAAAAAAAAAAAAAAAAAAAAAAAAAAAAACAAAAAAAAAAAAACCGGGTCGAACTACGGAGACCTGAGCCCTTTGTCCGAAGGGAACGTAGGGCCGGAAACGGTTCGGTCTAAAACACAAATAAAAGTCATACTTTGACATCAATACACCGATCGAGACCATGAAAGCGTCTCGAAAAACTCTAAAGCAATTCACATATTCATTACGAGCTTAAAAGCTTTTGATGAGTCTAAGCTCGGTTCATTCCTACAACCTGCAACCTCGCTAAAAGAAACTAAAATACATAATCAAACTAATATGTCTCGCTATAACAAGAAAGGGATACTCGGAAACCTCGAGAGTCACTCTAAGCCGCTCGTACCGGCATCCCTCTCTTCTTCCCCTTCGGGTCTTCTTCCTTCCGAAATCAGAAAATGCTCGGTCTTCCTCCTGCACTAAGCTCACGGGTGTAGGGACAGATCTATCAAACCAGCCTCTGTCAAGGCCTTGCAGCCCTAGCGTCATCTCTCATCTCATGTAGCCTAGCCGGTAGCATAGGAGTCCTCCTCTCCCGTCTCTTGACATAAGCCTCATAGTCGGTCACGTATCTCCGCTCCAGGTCGTGAGGGTTGGCCTCGCCTCGGCTCTCCTCCTCTCCAAAACCTGTGTCCTCCGCACCCACAATGGCCTCACGCCGTCTCAAAATAGCCATCCGAGTCTCCCCAAATGCCTCTCGTACCAATCCGGGTACCAAGTGGTCGTGAACACAGTCTCTGACGCTGAGGATAACCCGAGGAGGAAAGACGTCATACCTCCATACTGGGAAAGAAAGGGAAACACCAAGGATCATCCATAGAAGCGTAAGCCACCACCCCGTGTGGCTATATCATCAAAGTCCTCCAAAGGAACCTGCTCCAAGCCGAACTGTCTCGTAACCAAAGCCGGAATGTAAAAGCCGGATCGAGAAAGCCGGAAAAGATAACCACGGAGATCCATCCTGAAGTATTCTCAGAGTCTCCACCCGCCATGAGGCACCGACCATCTCGATATCTCCGGTCTGACGACCAGCCATCCAACGCTCCCACGAGCCCCGATCATCAAAATCCATGAAACCCCTCTCCCGGCAAATGTCCAAGGCTTGATCATGTCCGGTTTCCCGAAGAACCCCTGTGCGCTCCATCGCCCACAAAGTCAAGTCAGAAACGGGCTGCCCCCGTGCATATACCACCTCCCGGTAGCCAGCCTATCGAGAGCATGAAAAGTCTCTCCCATGATCAAAGGTACAACATCTCTGCCCAAGCGACAGTGAACAACTACATCTAACAGGGCTCGATGACAAATTCCAAAGGAATAAACCATGAACAAGGTACCAAACATGCAAAGTGCAAAAGCATCCCAATAGGCATCATCCACCAAGCATAAGCCCCTAAATCTAACAGGAAGACCAGAAATGTCAAAATGATCGGGACTACGAATTATACCTTGCAACCTATCAACAAAAGAAGCCCCTCCGGGCAAAGGAATCCCAATCTCTTCCACCTCCGGGCCACCAAGTAAAGCCCGAAATTCTTCAACGGTCGGGACCACTTCATTGTAAGAAAGGCAAAAGACATGCCTTCTAGTATCCCAAAATGAAGAAGAAGCTCTCAAGAGGTCATAATCCGGAACCAATTCTTTTGAGAGATCACGAAAGCACTTTACCTTGTACCTCTCTTACCGAAAAATGACCTCCTCTCGTGGCATAATCTCCTACACCACTCCTTGAACTTCTCAAAGAACAACATTTGCTCTTCCTTGGACAGATTTTGGGGAAAATTTGGACATTTCCATGACTTTTTTGACTTCTATCTCGGATTTTTAGTAATTTTGAACTAAAGAAGATGAAGTTTTAATGGCATTATATGGACCAAACCAGATCCAAATGTGTTCTCTGTCAGGGGGGAAGGGGCCGCAAAGTAAAATGAACCATGTCCGGATGCTAGGAACTCCGTCCGCGCGGACAGATATGTCGCCCGAGTAAAAAATCTGAAGCATGCTCAAAACCTGGCTGCACAACGGAAAGAATATTTTCATCCCGACCGCTCGAACACTCGTAAGCAAAACCTCGCCCCAAAGCAGCTTCATATACCAAACACTTACACCCACTTTGCCAAAAAACCGGGCTCATGTAACGGTGCATTCATACAACATTGCATTCATGATAGATAAAATAAAATAAAAATCCTAAATGATGGATGTTTATTTACTCATCCAAATGATACACTTTTAGGCTTTCTTTGCGTTTGATTCCCGAGTTTTATGTATACTTTGATATGGTTTTGTTAGTGTTTTGACTAATTCGAGAGGCTGAAAGTGCAACAATCTTGAAATATCAGGACAAAAGGGTATTTTGGAAGCTTTTGGGCTAAATGGGAAATATTGGAAATTCAAGGACTAAACTGGAAATATGGGAATTTTTGAACGAATTTGATTTATAAAAATTCGTGGGATTAAAATGAAAAATAAAATCCCCCAAAGAGCGAAGTGCAAAAGAATTCATGCTAAGAAGCGATCAAAGTGCGAGAAGAGAAAATCGCGGGACGGAAACAAATAAAAAGTGGTACTAAATCAAGGCAACAAATGTGGCTGGCCTTTTAGCTTGGTGCCGGTCCGAGAGAAGAAGGGCCATTTGGGGCCGGGGAGATGGCATTTGGGCCAAGGTTTGGGCCAAGCGAAGGGCCGGAAGGGATGAACACGCCTTTGGGCCCAAGCTTTGAAATCAAGGGCGGTCGCCGTGTGTCATCAAGGGCGGCCGCGCCACTGAACCCAAATAATCTCGGCCAAAACTCACGGCCAACTTGGGCGACCGCGCTTACAAAGCTAGAGGGCGGCCGCCGCCTAAACGTCGGCTGCAAAACGCGGCAGCTCTTCGTCTTGGGCCAAAGGGGCATTCATGTCTTTTCCACGTATTTTGCATCAGTCTTCCTTTGCCCTAATTTCTATATAAATTAACAAGCAGACCCACGTGAAAGAAGAAGAATTAACATATCTGATTATTATTATTATTAGTTAGATTATTTTCTTTTCTTGGAACAATTGAAGAAGAAGAATTATTCGAATTTCCCGCATTTTTATTATTTATTATTTGTAAATTACGAGTAGCTAAATTTCTTAGATTTGTAGATTGTTTTGATCTTCACTTAGGATTTCTATGCATTAATATTTTAATTCTTTCTATTTGATTCCTTCTAGTTCAATAATAGATTTTAATTTCTTGTTATTAGATTCTGAGATGTATGTTAAGATACGAACTCATCTTTGAATATTTGGGTATCGAATTAGCCATTAATTTGGGATTTTGATGCATAGACCACTTATTGATTGAATAACTTTAATTTGGGAGGGCCGTAATAGAAATCGATTAAAGTTAGGTTCTTTTTATTCTTTCGTGTTTAATGTATTCTTGGCATATTGTGAGTAAAGTAATAGACACTATAATATTAAAAGAGTATTTAGGAGTTGTAATCCGGCACACCTAACCGTGTCGATCCTAGCCAAAGTGAAATGAACCCTAGAAGTTGAGTCAATGTTTTATAAGTAAAATTTTGCATAGGGAATGATGGTAAGAGTGAAAATCCAATCTACTAATCCTTGCTCATAATCTGCTTTCTCGTTTAGTTAGTTTTAGTTATTTATTTTATGCTCTTAGTTTCAAATCAAAATTATAAACTGTTGTAGTTACCGAATGTTACCGCTTTTACTTTACTTGTTTGCAACGAATCCAGCCTCGTGGGATTCGACCCCCGCATTTGCATACATACACCGGTAGTGAGTACTACTTGCTTGAGTATTTTTAATTACAAGA